>BHDV01065630.1:30381-64095 GCA_005406045.1 Adoxophyes honmai
TCAATCCATCGCTCCGTTTAGCCGTGAAAGACGGACAAACAAACAAACAAACACACTTTCACATTTATATATTGGTACGGATAAAAAAAAAGATATTCAATTTTTCGAATATGCAGTAGATCAGGCAGCAAGTGCGAGCCTGTGGGCTTTGTAGTTTGTAGAATTCTGTTTTGTCGGAAGTTTAGTTGTTCCTTGTACGTTGTATCAATGTTGTTCTTAAATGTTTTTCAGAATTATTATTTAAATGTACTTAAAGTTAAGTGTGCGAATGACTTTAATTCATGAGCCACCATAGAATCAATCCACAGTAAACGTCATAGTGACATCCTATTAATTGTTAAGGGAAATCGTAACTATTTTTTCTTTGAAAAGGTTCTATGGTGGCTCATGAATTAAAGTCCTTGACCATACTTGTTTAGACATTAAAACGCTCGTGATTTTTTTTTTTTATGGAATCTGCTTTGCGGCTCATTTCATAAACAACAGTCATCCATTAACGCCTTTAATTAAGCATCAGTTACAAAAATAACTATTATATTACTAATCAAAAACGCATTATTTTATCATGCAGTATTTACTATTTGTTTTGTTTTGTATTTAAAATATCTTGCGGCACATTCTTCTTAACAATGATAGCTTTAGAAAAACGCTGCTAGACTCATTATGTTCTTCTCAAAGAGTGCAGAAATATTTATGTATTTGTAATTTTTTGTTTCCTAATAATTTCATGCTTTCCTTGGATGGACAGATGCAAAGATATGTAAGTATTACATTTGTAACAAATTAATATCTCTTAAATTTTTAGCGGTACTTTTTTATTTACATTTTTTTGTACAGATAATTTCGTTTAGGAGATAGGTTTAGGTATGCTTTCGGGGACAGGCTAGCAACCTTTCACTGTTATGCCTCTTTTATGTATATTTTTTGTATGTATGTATATCTTTTATCTGTGTTATGTGTATCTATGTGGTGTCGGATTGGAGTAACTAACACTTCTCCGTTTCTTATGGGGCTGCCGGCTGTCGTAAAATGCGAGGAAATAGATTTATGTATGCTTTAAGCGCAAATAGACACTGAGCCCGCCGGGCCACCGACAAGACCCGGCGACACAACCCGGCGGCCCTGTATGAAAATAATCCCAATAATAATAAAAAGTTATAGAAAAAAAAGTTAAAAGTTAGTTAATTTCGGCTGCCCGGCGGGCTCAGTTTCTATTGCGCTTTAGGCTCCGCTTCCTTTGTCAGTGCTTTTGGTGCTAGGTGTTATTAATAAAGGTGTAACCGTGGTAGCCTCGCGGTTCGACCTGTGGCCTCTCATGCTGAGGGTCGTGGGTTCGAACCCCGGTCTCGCACCTCTGAATTTTTCGGAATTTATGTGCGGAATCCAATTTGATATTTACCACGAGCTATTCGGTGAAGGAAAACATCGTGAGGATACCTACACACAGTGACAAAGTAATTTAATGTTGGTGTGAAGTTCCCAATCCGCACTGGGCCCGCGTAGGAACTATTGGCCAAGCCCTCTCATACTGAGTGGAGGACTGTGCCCTGCACTGGGACGTATATAGGTTGGGTTATTATTATTATTATATTAATAAAGGTTACGCCGTGAGACATTTAACGGGAACCGAATTGCTTACGTCAAAAGTCAAACAATAGAGCAGCGACACTTTAGCGGTTGCGAGAATCATTGTGACGACTCTTATTGTCATAAAATATGAATTGGTGAAACACATCGCAATACTCAACATTTCTATAATTATTCATTTCATTTACTTATTTACATTATTGATATTAAGTACCTAATTTAATTTTCTATATGTTTTACTTATTTGTCCGTTTGAAGTCGGGTTTAGAATAACACCTCATTTCTTCAGTGGAAGTCGTAAAAGGAGACACGCTAGCAACTTTTCACTCTTCTACCTTTTAACTTAAAACCTTAAAAACATGCTAGAAGTGGAATGGTCGTGGTTTTGACTACGTAGCGTTTCGTGTTCTCTGCCTACCCCATTTGGGAATACAGGCGTGATTTATGTATGCACGTTCACACGAAAACTTACAATACTACCTACGTGGATGATCTAACTACTCAGTAACGTTTGTAGGTAAGGAGCATCCTGAAGGAAGGCGATCCCGACAAGATAGCCCGAGTGGAGGAACAGATCCTCGAGATATGGGACCGGGTGTACCAGAGCTGGGTCTCGGGGCATTTCGCGCCGCAGGTCGGGCCACAAGTCGACGGCTCAGCGGTGCAGGACTCTTGGGATAACTTTGTGAACGACATATCTAATACGCCTGGTAAGTATTGTAAGAAGGAAAATTTAAAAGTTTGGTTGGATACTGGGGTCTAAACTTCCCTGTGTGGTGTCGATTTGAGTCGCCTCTTACGATATCCACGGAAGAAATAAAAAAGTGTTATTGTAGGATTGTGGAGGTGTTTAAGGTTTTTAATTTTAGTTTTGATTTTTGATTTTAATTGATATTTATCTGTAAATATGTATTGTTACCTAAGAAGAGCGGGGCTTTCCGATACAAGCAATCTTATGCTTAATGGAAGGTCCCAACCTTGTTTCTGTGTAACCACAAAAATGGAAACCAAAAAAATAAACTTTTTTTTTATTGTATCACACCACACAGGATATTTCATTTTACCAACTACACAATTTGGATATTGTATAGAAAGGTACGTACGGAACTCTAAAAAAGGTGACCGACGCTTTTAATTAGATTAATAAGGACTTTCTCTTTTTACAGTGACATGACACATACTCGTGTTACTACCATTCCCATAAACGTTATAATGAACGATGCTAATGAAGTTAACTTCCTTTATTTCTCGGAACGCGTAAGCACAGTGTGAATCGTGCAGAGTATTTTGTGGATGTATTTATTGGCCTTGACATGTAGTTCTTGGAAATAATGTTACGTCGACGTTTCATGACACATTCTTGTACAACATGGATTCAATTTTTACAAGTCTATTATTTTAGCGCACTTTATTAGGACACAATAGTTACTAGTAGGAAAAAGCAACGTAGTGGGATTTTTTGGACTGGCGAAATTTTCCAGACTCATTTACAAGGATAAATGGACATTTATCGAACGTAAAATGGACATGGTTTTGTTTATAATTATAAAGATGTGATTCAGCGGTCCAGGTGGACCCTCAGGGACCTACGGCAGATTCATCGGGGTCTACGCTGGTGTGAAAAAATAGATGTATTTAGAAACTTGGAAGGCTACAGGCTTGCTGTATGTATGTACTCAACTCACATTACAATACAGGTTATTTTAAAAATCCTCGAATTTCGTCGTTTTCTTTATCTTTTAATCAGACAGTAACAGATAAGTTTTCCTATGTCGATAAAACGCGCACTGTCGAGCTAAACTCGATTTGAAGCGTGAGTTATTCATCATCGAATTTTGATTTTATGTATTGTAAGAAAGACTTACCTGGCCGGCTTTCTACGTAGAAAATAAGTTTAGGTATGCTTTAGGCGACAGGACAGCAACTAACTATGGTACCTCTTCCATCTGTTTTTAACCGACTTCAAAAAAAGGAGGAGGTTCTCAATTCGTCGGGATATTTTTTTGTTTTTATTATTATTATTATTTTTTTTATCATCATTATTTTTTTTTATGTGTGTTCGCTGATTACTCGAAGACGCCTGGACCGATTTGGAAAATTTTTTTTTTTGTTTGAAAGGGTATAGTTTCCAGGTGGTCCCATTGCCAGCATATCTTGATCTGGTGATGGAATATGAGGGAAATCGAGGGCAACCCTCAAATTTTATTGGCACAGGTAATGTTTTTAGTACATTTTTCAAAGCTACACCAGTATTTACGTCTGGCAGTAAAACAAAAGACTGAGCTGATGATGGAAGGTCAACTCCTTAATGCTTAGGAGTTAAAGGATAATTCTTTCAATACTGAATGCACCTGCAGACTGGAAATTATAATTTCAGTAATTAGTCAGGCCTGCTGGTGATGGAAGGTCACCCTCATTATTAGACAAATGCTTTCAGTATAGCCCAAATTTGAAGTCGGTTTTTTTTTGTTTAAAATTATTAAATCTAAGATTATACTAGAAGCTGTTGAGAAGCGTGAAATAGTCTTGTTTTGTCTATGTCACGTTACGTGTGCTCTGCCTACTCCTTTAAGGAATACAGGCGTTGTATGTCGATGTTATTGTTGTTTATGCTATGTTACGAAGTAAATTGCTTTGTTCCAGGTATGTTCGACTACTCTGGCATTGTGGCTTGGGTGCAAGCAAATGTGGGCACTCTCTCTGCAATAGCGACCAGCATTTGGGCGCCGCTCGCCAGCAATGTGTCTCTGCTCGCCGGATCGGTGGGAGCTTTCACATCGCTCCTGTTCTCTGGTGGCGGTGCCATCATCAACATGTTTATCAACTTGGTAATTATGTTTTTTTAGCCACGAGTGGTGACGGATTTAGGATAACACCTCCCCTTTTTCAAGGGATGTCGTAAAAGGCGACTAAGAATAGGTAAAGGTATGTTTTAAATATAAGCTAGAAGTGGCCACGAAACGTGAAATAGTCATCGTTTTGTCTATGTAGCTTTTTGTGTGCTCCGCCTTCCCCTATTGGGAATACAGGCGTGATGTTATGTATGTATGTATGTTTTAGGCGACAGGCTAGCAACCTGTCACAATTATACCTGCCAACTGTGATGATGAAATTAATGAAAGACAGCTTTTACTTGACCCAAGTATGAAAAAGATAGAGTTGTGAGTATGGCTGTGCCACTATAGATTTGAAACAAGTGGTTTGATTGGGATACATTTTTTTTATTTAATAGCTGCGAGAGCTTAGCTACCAAAGTAAATGTGAACTCAGATCAACAATCTTCACAACAGTTAAAATGTTTGAGTATTTCCAAGCATGTTTTAAGTTTAATTCCAAAAAAATAGCTCCATAAGGCTGCCTGTCCACTGGGGCGGAGCGAGGCAGCGCAGCGGTGAGCGAGAAAAAATCCACCTGCATTGCGACCACTGAGGGGTGGAGAATTTATGCAATTATATGGATTTTTATCTCGCTCACCGCTCCGCTGCCTCGCTCCGCTCCAGTGGACCGGCAGCCTAGGAGGAAGCTACTTTCTTCTTTTACCGTTTTCTTTGTACTGAACTTATCAAGAGTTTATCTTTCATTCTAGGTGGTTTTCTTCACAACTCTTTTCTACTTGCTGGCTTCGAGTAACGCGCTCTATAAACCCGTCGAGGCTATCACTCAACTGCAGCCAAACTTAGGCCCCAGACTTGGCATTGCCTTGTCAGTTGCCATAAATCAGGTAAATGATCTTAGGATAAAACATTGTTTTAATTGTATTTAAAATAATAACTCAAATTTCTTTAGATGTTGTAAGAAGCCACTGCGGAAATAGAATGGGGTAAGGAGACTGCCTATCAACCTGTCACAATTATTACCTCTTAACTTTTTTTTTTTTAAATACAAGTGGTTAAGAAATGTGAAATACTTAGTCGTGGTTTTGACTATGGAGCGTTTCGTGTGTTCTGTCAATCCCATTAGGAAATATAGGCGTGATATATGTAGGTGTAGGTATGTCTACAATATCAATTTGCGTTTTTTTTTCAGGTATTCAGGGCGTCTTTCAAAATGGCGCTGTTCTATGGCTTGTGGACTTGGCTGGTGCACAATTTGTTCGGCGCCAAGGTCGTATACCTGCCTTCAGGTAATTTATATCACTAACATCATCACTATCACTACATAGTATAAAACAAAGTCGTTTTGCGCTGTCCGTCATAAATCATGGACTAAAACAGTGCACGAAATGATAAGCGCTATGGAGAAGCGTCGTCCGTATAATTTGGAACGTTAAAATCGATACCTACCGATACCTAACGTTAAAATCGATGCTCTGCCTACCCCTCTAGGGAATACAGGCGTGAGTATATGTATGTAAAATCGATACCGTCACGCCACCGAGCTGCGCCGTCCTTCTTCCGTTAAAAGTAGCTGCGGAACGTGAAATACTCAGGGCTTTATCTATTTAACATTTCTTGAACTCAGTAACGCGTTTAGGTAATTCAGGGTCAGGTTTACACATGCAATGTAGTATCCATGTGAAGCGGTAGTTCCCCAAATTGTGTAACCGTTATAAATAAACTGCACTGATAGGCACGTTATGATAAATCATACGAACTAAACACTGGGTCACATTCAGTCTAACGTAAGTATCGCAGATAACCGTGCCCGTCATTAGCACAGTTCGCGAAATTTTACCAGAATGTCATCGACCTCTAAATCAATACACTGCGGGCAGATAAAATAAATAACGATTGTTTTTTCTGCGTCACGAGCTTCGCCAAGAATTATCTCCGGATAATGTTCACTCGCAACTGGTGAGCCGTTTTTATCAGTCGTGTTTTGTTCGGCGAGTCGAACCGTGACACCAGAGTAAAGCGATGACAGTGAAAAGTGTGTGAGAAAATGCTTGTAATATTTTTGGTTCTTCTCCCTATGGCTATTGGCGTCAGGATCAATTTCACGAGCTGCCAAAACGCGGGCTGGAAGTGCGTTAACAATCTCCCGAATGAGATCATTTACACTTGCTCGTCGGATGTCAGTGTGAGTATCACAAATGTTGACTTTCATTAAATATTTATCCATTTGTTCTGTACCAAATTTATCAGGCATGATACGGGGAAAACAGACGATGCACTTGACGCATTTTAATGTTAAACAATTATTCGACTCATTACTTTCGCTTTTATTATACGAAGTTTTCTTATTTTAGGATTACGTGATCCACCTTAAAGACTTCTACACGGACCACATAACCAGCTTAACCGTACAACAATGCAAAAAGTTGAAGGTTGTTCTGGACTGTTCCATTTTGCAAAGACCGTCTCGCTTACAAGCGTTCAGAGTAAACGACTGTGAAACGCTAGAATTTGGATCTTTAGCCAGCAACTCTCTTTTGCAAACTCCACCCGAAGTGGCCATTGATAATGTTCGGGAAATAGTATGTCTGCCCAGAGGAATGTTCAAATCTCCGGTAACGAACACTGAATTGAAATGTTTGGGAACCGCTTCATTAAATAAGATACGCATAACTAACAGCAAGATCAAACTGATCAGCACAAAGGCCATTTACAACGTATCTGGAATAAAGAGTATCGAATTTGATAATGTTAC
This sequence comes from Adoxophyes honmai, assembly GCA_005406045.1. NCBI lineage: Eukaryota > Metazoa > Arthropoda > Insecta > Lepidoptera > Tortricidae > Adoxophyes > Adoxophyes honmai. The sequence goes on from BHDV01065630.1 coordinate 37,558, forward strand.
CATAACGGACGCCGAAAGTCAAGCAATAGAAGCTATTATGGGAAAAAGTTCGACAGTTTTTACACTAACCAACAGTAAAATTGATTGCTTACACTCCAAAACAATTGCCGTCCAGAGTAAAACCGTAACAATGACTAATACCATTTTCGGCGATATACCCACTAAATCCGTGAATGTTAGTTCAGACTTTTTACATTTCACTGGCAACTCGATAAGAGATGTATTCAGCGATGGCTTCATATTTAAATCTTCGTATACAGATATGTCTAGAAATCAGATTCGTTATCTGAAAGGAAACGCATTGGCGAGCGTGAGATGCGGCAAGAAGGCAAACGGAAAACAATTTTCTTTTTCTAGGAATTCGATCGTAAACCTTGAATCCGGATCTTTACATTTTAACTATCAGAGTTGCAAAGCTGCGGGCACGACGGTCAATTACAGAGAAAACCAGATGGATTGCAAATGTCACAGCATCGCTTTTCTAGCAAATTCAAATGTTAATCAAGAACTGAGTAATATGATTTTGGATATGGCAGCGAACAACACATGCCTAGCAGCTCCTTGCTCTCTTCCAATAGATGTGATTAAGATGCTTCTGGAAAGCAACATGTGTCAGATCAATCTAGATCCTCAAGTAATGTGTTTGCTCTACAATGACAGGAAATCTAGAAACAATGAAGTCAGCACCGACGAGGACATGACTGAGGCAGCCCCTACGTTCTACTTAATAAGACAGGCTAATGGTCCACATGGCGATACGAGTGCGGCCATGACCGCTATAAACAAAGATGACCTCTTAAACGACAGTCATCTGAATATGACTAACAGAACGACTATAAAACTTGTATTCGATTCGTCCAAGGATTTCGTGGAGACTTTACGTGGTACTAGCAACTCCCGTAAAAGGCCAGCGGAGGAACCCAAAACTCCTCCGAAGACTGAGTACACTAATCGATGCGTTGGTGCTCAGTGCAGAACGAACGCCTACGACAAGCAGAAAGCTTTGGACTTCTACAAATATGTGTACGCACAATTACGACCCCCGAAGATTAATGATAAGACTTAACTTGCGTTTGTTGCGTCTAATAAATTTTTATCGTTATTACATTTTTTTTGCACTGCCCTTTGATATTTCTGTACTGAATTCAAGGTGAGTTTCTGCTTAATTAATCAAGTTGTTACACTTCTCAACTTTGACAGGGAGCACTGTTCTTCTCGCTTTTTGAAATACTCAATCTCTCGTCGTTTTTGAAATATTACCTAATTCTGTAGAGTACATACTATACCTTATCGGTTTAGGTAGTTAAAATAATAATAAACAATCTTGACATGTCTTTTTGTTGAAATACACAGTCTAAAAATAAAAATCGTTACACTATACAATTCAATTATGAAATTAAATTATTTTTTCATACCTAAATTGTAAAATGTAAAGATTTCGATTTATAAAGTGTACCTACGTTTAAATAAAAAGACACGTCAAGATTGTTAACATTGTTTTAACTACCTAAACCGATAAGGTATAGAACCATCGAAAATTTTCAACCATGTCTAATAAGTTAATAGAAATTTTGTTTTTTTGTTAATTCGAAATTTTTATCCTGTTTATTTTTTTCTTTAACGATTATTTGACTGTCAGCGCTTATGGCAGCGGTCGTTGCCTAGTCTAGGCCAAAAGAAACTTGGTGGGGAAACTAATGTTTCCCAATGAAATTATGTAAATGTTGTTCTGATCCTAAGTTTGATTCAAACCCTTTACAATGTCGATCGCGGACAAATGTAACTTCTAAGGTGACATCCTTTTGCAACTCGAATGCTCGTGTTTCCAGTCAAATACGAACGAAAACCACACCTTAACCACCTCAAATTATCACCTGAATGACAATGTATAATCGGTATTGTTAATTCCAGTGTTGGCTGCAGTATTGGGCGCTGCGCCATTTCTGGGCCCTTACCTGGCGGGTATACCGGCAGCACTGGACGTCTGGCTGCAGGGGCGACCAATGGCAGCCCTCCTTCTGCCGATAGCCCAAGCGGCCCCTATCGCCTTCCTAGATGCGGCCGTTTATGCTGAGATCAAAGAGTGAGTGTATTTTGTTAAATTGAGTGTTAAGGAGTGATAATAGTGAGTCGTTCCCCGTACGGACACGGTTATTGGCCGCATTCGGCGACCGACAGCGGTCACAGCCTGACTAGGTTACGCCAGTTGGCGGACAGTCTGTAAATACGACGTTCGTTGAGCGACGTGGTTTGGAACAAATACGGCGACTGTGTAATTGCCGTTTGATGAATCTGGAACATCACGGAGTCCGATTTGCTTTCCGATGACCTGACGCCAGTTAGTCAATTTTATGTCCAAGAATAATTTTATGGGCATCGGAATGGGTTCCGTTGTCAAATGTGACGTTTAATGTGCTAGGTTACTTGATGAGTCAGAAATTAAGTTATTTTTCTTCCATCTCCACGTCTCAAGCATACACTATCACTACTCGACCGCACTATATCAGCATAGTAGCAACGTCAGGACGCGTGTGTTCAAGTTCATTCTCATCTTCAAAATGAATAGTTGTGACGATCGTGTTCAAACAAATTCATTATTTATACATAACTCGCCGACCAGATCGGCGACGTACCCAATACTGTGAAAAGAGCTTTAATCTAAAAAAACCAGAAACAGACGATCATGTATGACGGAAATGATAAATGTAGATGAAGCGAAAGAATAGTCAGAATAGGATACGGCACAATATCGTCTCTGCCTACCCGCAAGTATTACATTATACTTAAATTATTACAAAAAATAAACTTCTGCAACGCTTCTAAACAAAGAATATTGTAAATTTTCAGTGGCGGACATCCTTACGTCACCGGTCTGGCGATAGCAGGAGGCATATTCTACTTAGGTCCTGAAGGCGCCATCCTTGGGCCGCTCCTTCTCTGCTGCCTCATGGTGGTACTCAATCTCTCCTCCACTTTCCTGAGGGACACGCCGTCAGAAGAACGCGCTGCGTTGCACTCGCGAGTCAGGTAAACCCAGTTTTTGAAAAAAGAAGTGTAAATTGGTTGATTTTTATCCAAATGTGGAATATGAGCGATGATAGACTTTGGAGTTTATTTCTTAGGTAGGATCCATTGTGGTTCAAGAACTATCTTAAAGTATGTGTAGTCTTCTTTCCTACCGCTACCTACCATGTGTGTATGGGGAGGAGGAGTGTAAATGTGAACATTGATCACACAAACTATGTGGATGACCAAACTAAACATAATTACTATACGGGAGTTTTACTCCTGAGAATGTGCTATGAGGCCTTATTGATACAAGGAAAAGACAGTGTCGAATTTCGGCGTTTTTGAAACACTGTGCTGCCTACCATATGTGTATCGGAGAGGGGAGTGTGAATATCAATGATCACACAAACTATGTGGATTACCATATAATTGTTACCTAATCTTGTTTTGAACTCTATACCTATAGGACAATCGGCGAGACATGATCCCTGACATGAGCCATGACAGTTCACGTTAGTGATGGGGCGTGTCGATGGAACTTAACTTTATTAAAGACGAAGGAGTTTTGTTATGTTGTCGTTGAAGTGATTTAATTTTTTTGGCATAAATTAAAAACTAAAAAAACCTAAATTTTCCAAAAATAGAAATGGACCCATTTCATTTCCTTATCGTATAATTTTACCCAGTAAACAAACTTTCGTTTTGTGAATCAGGTCATTTATGTAAGGCCCGTACCGTACCGAAAAGTTTTTTTACAAAATCCTTATTATTACCAGCAAAAATTTGGCCGGTAACTGTTTTAAATTTTTGTTAAAATCCCTCTATTTATGATATCTTTGTGCATCTATTGGCATAGTCAAATCAGTTTGAGTACGGTTATTATTAAAAATGCAGGGCGATAAAATAATGAGGAGATAAACTGTTTTGCGAAATTAACTCAAAAATCTCAGTTTAAGTTTTGCGGCGGTAGGAAAAATGGTGGATGTCTTTGTTATTCATTGGAGTTTCATTAAATATCGTCAATATACTTTGTAAAAAAACTTTTCGGTACAGGCCTTCTTATGTAAAATATATATTTTGTGAACTTTGAACTTCAACTTTTGTGTATGGCAACACGAGTCGCTTTTAGGGTAGCAATCACCACAAACTCCAGCGTTTCACTGTTGAGTACAGTTTTACGTAGTCTTTTCGGCATTTCGCATTGCAGACAACTTAAATGATTATAAATCGAAGACGGAAAGTGTACTACTTTAGTGTATTTTGTGTACATTCTTTTCAACTTATCGACATTTTTATCGACATTTTTTTATCGATATTTTTCCACATTAGTCGATGTCTTCCAAACGAAGTAACTTTTGCAAGACGTAAACGTAAATTCTGGTTGAGATAATTCCTTGTAAATGTTAAGAATTGTTATAATTCCATCGAAATATCATTGTAATGAAATAAATCTACCTAAAATAAATAAACGTAATTTTTAAACGCCTACGGTTCGATTTCAATGTAACGGTGACGCCGCTACAAGGTTGTATCGTGATTATTATTGTCAGTGTCCCAGGGATCATTACTCGTCGATTGTTCTATACAAACATGTGTCCAATGAATACAACTACTAGTCATTAATTTTTTTAAGTGAAAGTGAAGAATTATACTATGTGGATTGCTTGTTACATGTTTAATTCAATTCAAATATGTAATTTATTTCGGACTGAATCCATACTAAATGTAATGGCTAGGTCTTACTTTGACCCTAGTCAACCTTTGCCATAAGATAGGTCTATTTTCTTCAGAGTCTATCTCGTTCATATCAAAGTTGTGCGCAATTTTGTAAATAACTGTTTTTATTTTCCTGTTGACCCTTACGAGATACCTAATCATACTGTTTCGGCGCATTCAAGTGATAGGTTATATAATGTGTGCGATCATTCTTGTTTATTTAGGTCGTTATTGGGATGTTTTTATAACTGAGGTGTGTATTTTCTCGTTGCTTTTATACGATGCACTGTCTGTAGTTATACGAGCACTGCTAACTTGGAAAACAAACACGTGACAGCTAAGTGAATGTCGTTTTTTTAGTCATTTGTTTCTTAGTCTTTGCATGCTTTTTTGTACTTAATTACTATTTTTTGGGTTGTCTGTGTGGTTGCGGGTGAATTTTTTAGCATGTTTACTAAAATATTTATATGTAACAAATATTTTATTTTGTTTCGTATGTTGTTATTTACGTATTTCTAAATGGCTGATAATTTTAACACTTACTCAAATTTAAAGAATATGTAATCATAATAATTTTACCGAAATTAGCCCGGTAGAGAAGTTTATTTTTAAGAACAGTTCCATTGATTCCAAATTTATTTACAGGCTCGGTGCTTATCTCTGACGGGCTTGCATGGACTACTAACACGCGGTCAAACGTCCTCTGACACCTGTCAATTCGTGTAAGCAATTATTATAACCTCACTCATCTACTTAGTTCTAAAATCAAAGCCTCGAGTCTCGAAAATCTACAACTGCGTTTTATTATCCCTGTTATCAGTACTCATATGTTTCAAATACAAAAAAAACAACGTGTCATCGTGCTGTTTTTGTTTTATCTTCTATTCACTAGAGACATTCACTGAGATTTTGATCTTTGAACAAAGTGCCGACTCGATTTTAACAAAGTTATAGGGTTGTCAATGGCATATTCATAACAATATAAGTAACATAACACTTGCACTTCGGAAATCGGGAATCAGCTAATTAATGTCTAATAGGACTAGTTATGTTGTGGCGTGTGAAAGTCTTTGTTAAAATGGCGGCATTCAACGTAAGTGAATTGTAATCTGTTTTGAGAAATAAATGTCTTTAACTTTAAATTATTGTCAAATTATAACATTATTTATTTCTGACGTAGCGGGATGTAATAGTAATAACAGGAGGTCCACAGCAAAGAATCGTTTATTAAAAAAGAAAGATATTAGAATACGGGTAAAGTTAAAACTGTGACGCTACTTATTTTTTTAAGCTATTTATTTAAACAAAATGAACGACTAAAGCTCTCATACTTCCTCGATAAAAGTAAAATGTATACGATTTGTATAAAATGGGCGAAGTTCTTGCTTATTGAACTAAATGTGGTTTTTTTTTCTAAGTCATACTTATTAATGGTGGCTCCATTAATTGAGAAAAAAAAGAATCTCACAAACTTTTTCATTCAAATTCGTGAAATGTTGAGATTATTTTGTGCTAGTATTATTATGATGATTATGTGGAGAATTTCTTGTTATAATTAATTTTTATATATAAACATAAAATGTAAAACCCGGCCAAAAACTCTAGCGATTAAATCAAGACCTCACTTTTTTTACTTTATGAGGCAAAAATAAAGAGATCCCGTTTTCTGCGTGTGACTTTTTGGTCGGCTATTTTTTGTCATCGTAATTTAGAAGAAAAGTTTTACCAGTTATCTTATTTTAACACATAACATGAGCTGTAATATTTATGAATTTAAGTAATGTTTTTACATTTTTATATCGTTATTTCTAAACTATAAGTTGCCTAAAATGTAAACTAGGCTGGTCCGAGTTACAAAAAAAAATGGTGCTTGTTAATGAACACGTACTTATTTTGACCAAGTATTTAAAAAATATTATACATGTGCGTCAAATGAGTCGAAATATATAAAAGTTACGAATTCAAATGAAATACGTACCTAATACATTTTTAACTAGGCCTTGATGGAGACAAGAATGTTGCAACTGCCTAAGCTTTATATATTTGATAATATTTATTTGAGAAACTGAGGCAAAAAAGATAATTTAGCTATCAATTTTTGGATAAAAATCTTCAAAATGATCTTTGAAATTAGGTAAAGATATGACAGTAGATAATGAACTAAAATTTTCGAAATAAGCAACGTCGCTATGTGGTAGATATTAGATCGCCAAATGCAGGCTTCCAATACGGTGTCATTAAACGTTTAGGTTCACTTCGTCAACATTCCCATTTCGTTCATATTCCTACTTCGCCCAAAATCCCACTTAGTCAACATTGCCATATCGTCCATATTCCCACTTCGTCCTCTTCCCACTTCGTCCACATTCCCACTTCGTCAACATTCCCATTTCGTCCATATTCCCACTTCGTCAACATTCCTATTTCGTCAACATTCCCATTTCGTCAACATTTCTAGCCAATGCGGTTTTCGCTCACCTCTACCCTCGAGAACATTTAGTATGTTCATAGAGCAAACTTTTAGAAAAAATCAATTCCATTGAATTTTTTATGTTGTGGCTGTGGATGTCTTGGAAATGTGAACGAAATGGGAATGCGGGCGAACTGGGAATGTGGACTAAATGAGAATGCAGACGAATTGGATGCGGACGAAATGGGATTGTGGACGAAGTATGAATATGGACGAAATAGGAATCTTGACAATACAGGAAGTGGACGAAATGGGAATGCTGACAAAATAGGAAGTGGTCAAATTGGGAATTGATTGCGGACGAAGTGGGATTTTGGACGAAGTAGGAATGTGAACGAAATGGGAATGTGGACCAAGTGAACCTAAACGTCATTAAATATGTACGCACGTTTTACGATAAGACATACTTTATACATATGTGTACACAGTTGATAGCATTTATAAACATAATAGTTATAGTATTTATAGTGCTTCAGTCTTTACCTACAAAAAATCGAATTCATAGGCATGATCAAAATTAATACACATTTTTTTACATTTTATATGATGGTATCCTATTTATTTGTATTGTTAGTGTAACACAATAGTATCTTTATTATGTATTTGCTCAAACCTGTTCATAGACGCAGTTAGCAAAATATTAAACACATATGGCATAGTATGTAAAAATTCTCGACACAAAACTTCAAATAACGCTACTGTACTAAAAATAAAATAATACAATGCATTACTTAAAATAAATATATTTATGTATATCAACTCAGCAAAGCCCTTAACAGTTCAGAAAATATCGTCCAAAGATGAGGTAAGCTTTATCATAATTTCATAATATATAATATTGTATTGCAAGTACTTGCATTAGACTTAGTTCGTAAAAAACACACGCATATTCGCATTGTGGCCAGATTAAACCATAATATATTCATTTGCTTTTACGTCGTGTTTTATTTTACTTTCTTCAACTTATATCGACTCCCTTCCGTCCTCTATATCCAGTGATTTCCAGTATTCGTACAACTCGTGACGGTGGTTCGCCCATCACGCGAAATATCTTCCTACATTTCTGTCATCATACCTCAACTTCTCATCCCCGCCGTTCATCAAGTCTCAAGCAAGTGAGGCATAAAATACCGTACGGCAAAAGCAAGTTTGTGCGTCAGTACAATATTACAATTCATTCGAATCGAATGGGCTCATTGATACAAGACAATATTGTGCGCGTAATGCAACATTATGTGCATCAAGATGGTTTACTCGCGCTGGTTCAGTATTTGTAAATACTTTATAGATCTAATAAGGTCGAAAACAATAAAACAAGAATATAAATTATTACAATAAATACCTACTCGAGCAGTTTCGCTATAAAATTTATATTTTGTGAATAAATTGGAACCTCATTTACTTTCATACAAAATCTTTACAGACTGTTGTCATTTTTAGTTAGTTGCAATAATACTTGTATTTAATAGACTTTTCCAAGTCTTTAGATGTAACACGTTTTTTGTTTACGTAAGAAACCGAAGTATGCCGATTCGTTACAATTAGACCATTATCTTCGAAACGCCCTCCGGGAACAGACGTTTCCAACCAAAGGAAGAGCACGACCGAATCAACGGTTATGGTTATATTATATCGGTTTCCTTCTGCTACAGTCTCAGTAGTGTTTGACACTTTGATCTGTGAAAACGATAGAGAAAACGCTTTATTATTAGATACCTACCTAATTCTCCAACAATACCTGTGCTTAAATTCACAGTTTTGGAATTATCTATACATTTACCTTAATAGTCGGTTTCTCCAGTCCATGGACGTGTCGTAACCGTTCTGGAAATATATAGTTGGCTGGCGATGAAGCCACGCCGTCCGCCGTCAATGAAAACCTTAAAAACATTTCATCCCAGTTTTCTTTCCATAGTTCAATATTGATTAGAAGTTTTTTCGAACTCAGCGGCTCAGCGTCAGCACCAAACATTGATGATTTGATGGGCGTCAAACTAGGCCACTTGAAGTAGTCTACAGTAACAATTCCATTACTAACAGGAACGAATCTGTCATTAAGCAGGTAAACATCTACTTCATTCGAGGAAAGCCGACGAGGCGAAACCAATACTGGCGCGAAAAACCATTTCGCAAAGTAATGGAGCATTTTCCATTTTCCACCGTATTCTGAAAAAAAAATGTCCTTGCAAAGCTGATATGTTATAATTTAAAACAATACCAACAGCATACCAACCAATACTCGACCAAGAAGGAGCCTGCCAGACATCATTTAGCTGCCAGTACATGGCGCCCATGGTATACCACGTCGCTTGGCTTTGTCGATAAAACTCAGTTTCTGCTTTAACCGCCATTGCTTGTGATATCTAAAAAGATACAAGCACATATATAGTCGGACACCCTCGTTCGCGACCGTCCTTAGAAATGAGAAGCGGTGGCGGGGTTGAGGTACTATAGACGTCAATAGGAATTGCAGGAGTAGCGGGGACTAGCACTGTGTCGGTCTGACGTACCCACGCCACCGCCTCTTTTCCAGGGACGGTCACGCAAGTTTGTCGGATGCTGAGTTAGGTAGGTACCTATTACTATTATTCATTCCTATGCGAAGTTTACACTGCAAGATAAGTTATTGCTGCAAGTTTTTAGACACAACTGTGGGCTAGCATAGTACTAAATTAAATATACAGCTTATAGGCAACAATAAATTGAGAGTGCAATCTTCGCGTTGAAAATTAATGCAGCAAGGAACAATAAACTTACTTGACTGTAGTACACGTACTTTTCGAAATGGTTAGAATCATAAGGATCCAAATACAAATTTAGGTTCATTTGTCGTAAAATGTAGGCATATCCTCCTACAAAGTGTTGCCTGTGGATTGCGTATTTGCTGTGTACGTTGTAATGTGATGCCTGTTTCGTTGCCGTGCTCATTGTCGAAAGCGAGGGTAGAGACTGGATTCCGTACTCGGATGCAAACCTCGTTTTTGGGTAGATATTTTGGTTCCAATTGTCCAAAACGTAGTTGTAGTAATGGGTGTCCCCGTAATTCGAGTTTTCTGGTTTTTTTGCTATGTAACCTTCCAGCTCTGATTCTCTCCCATTCGATGGGCTGGAGACGATATAGCTTCTGCCAGGATCCAAACTTTCTGCGATGGGTTTTATTGTGTGCACATATAGTTTGATGTAGTCTTCTTTGTATAAAGCAAAAAAGTCATTGGTGGAGTACCAGTTTTTGCGTAGCGCAAGTTCGTTCTGGTTATTGCCTGCCCAGACAGCTATTGAAGGGTGGTGCTGCAGGCGAATCACATTTTGCCGTATTTCTGTCTTCACGGAACTATAAATTGGAATTGAAATTGAAAATGAAATTGAAAGTAGTAGATTAAGATTAGATTAGTATTATCCAAATTTTGGGGCAAGAGGAGGTCTTATGTAGCTTTACGAGTCGTTACGAGGTCGAAAGATTCAAACTTTCGGAACGATCGTGTAAAGATTCTCTCACGCAATTTTTAAGTTCCTTTATATAATTTCGCGTTTTAAATACACAAAAATGGTCATTGAATGGTTACGTAACGGTATACTATGGAGTGGAGAGGGGGTGATGTTCTAGAAACAATTCCATGATGTAATATTTGAAGATTGATAACGAGAACTATTACTTACTCGAGAAATTCTTTATCGACTGGGTACATAGAGCAGGCGAATAAGAAGTCCTGCCATATCAGGATGCCGAGCTGGTCGCAGCGCTGGTAGAAGTAGTCCGACTCGTACACGCCGCCGCCCCACACGCGCAGCATAGCCATGTGAGCCTCGCGCACCGACAGCAGGAGACTGTCCACTGAAACGTTTAGTTCTGTTATAAAATCTCGTAGCGTAGAGGTTACCAAAACTACCTGAGGTAAATTGAATCTCTTCACTCCAAAAGTAATTCGCTGTCTTCCTCGATTCCTAATTGGTTGCTCTTCGCTGCCACTTTCTCACGCCCGTATTCCCAAGAGGGGTAGGCAGAGCACATGAATTCAAAAATCTAGTGGCACGTTTAGCAATTTCAGGGTAACCAGATGGTAAAACGTGATATTGCAGTGACAGGATGCTAGCCTTTTAGCTTATGTTTTGAATCTGGAAAAGGCAGATTGAGTGAGAAGTCAAGTATTAAGGAATCCACGCTGCGTAGGATCTCTCTAAAAGATTTCAGCCTCTATATTGTTAAGATTGTGCTAGACAAATGTTTGCAACATACCGGACGCCATTTTAAGTGTCAGAAACTTGATAACTCTGCAGGATGTGTATGGATTGTTTTGTTTATGTGCATATTTGTTTTTTCCTTTTTAGTAGTATAAATCTTACCGCCAGACGCTTTGTAGAATCTTGCTAGATATGTTCCCTATCGTTTATATGCCGTTCATTTTTAAAACACTAGCACTCGAAAGTTATCGTAAAACTTATGGTAAATTACCCGTTTTTTTGTCGCCTCCAAGTTCAGGAAGAATGTGTGCTGGTACCCAATTAGAACCCTTCATGAAGATGGCATAACCATTTACTTTAAAATAAAAAGTATGCCCACGGCCAATGCTCCGATTGCCTGTAAATGTTTCATATGTCATATCATATTAAACGAAAATAATGAGCATTCAACTTTTTTTTTAGAACCGACTTCAACAGAACTAAAGAATCACCAATGACACTCGAACTTATTAGTTTCTGTTCACCATAATAACTACTTACTACTTACAGTACGTTATAGGGACATTAAAACATTGTTAAGTACATTTATTATAAGATTAGTTATAATTTCATCTATAATTACTAAAATTATTTAAAATTTACTCATCCTTCTTAAAAAGAAACCTCTGTTACGACATACAAAACCATCCCTTACCGTTCATTTTGGACGACCAATGGATGAAGCTCTGACCAGGTAATACTGAAGTATCTTCCTGCACCAGTTCCACAGTCCGAAAACCAATCTTTCGATGTATGTCATGTGTTTCATTAAAATTATTAGATATGAAAGCCACATGCAAGTCATACAAAGGCTGATTCCCAAATCCATTTGGCCACCAAACCTTTATATCCTTCTGCAATAAAGTAATACCATACATAAACTTACGTTTTGAGATTTTTTAAAAGTGTGAATTGAAAAAAAATGTTACTACCTCGTCTATGGTCATATTCATTTCAATTTTTTTACCTCCGTTGTCATTCATGTTAGCAGTATCGATAACCTTAACAGCTCCTTTTGTCTGGGTGCCGCTCATGCTGATAGATGCTGTTATGTATCCAGAAACCTTATTTCCTTGTTTCGACTCCAAATACGCTACGATCTTTACAAGCCAATAAGCATCGCTTTTGCTCATGTGTGTCGTCACTGATCTGATTATCGCTGTCTCATAGAGTTCGATGTAAGCAGGTTTCCTTAATTAGAAAGACAGTTAAGTTCATTAATATATGAGCAAAACTGAGGGTTCAAAAATATCTTTACATCCCTACGAGTATGACATTGACAATAAGCCCCCGTTTCCACCGCGTCGGGCGCCCGCACGATTTTTAATCGGGTGTCGTAGCCGCAGTACATTTTATATGGAGCTGTTCACACACGCTCGATACGATGTGGGAACGGGGGCTAAGGTGCAAAAGTTTACATATTGGGCGTTTGTCTGCTCATATATTTATGAACTCGACTGTACAGTGGGCGAATTATTTCGTTTAAATTTCATTATCAAACATCATTTCATTTATTATTATTATATTATTATAAACGTAAAACTACGGCGAGACTCAAAGTGGAACGAAACGGAACGTGAGTGTTCACGTCTTTATATCGAGACTGCTTGACGCCACCATCAAGCAGTCGCATGGAAAGAGCAGTTTCGCGTTGTGAGCGTTTATCTGCAGCTGTTATGGCGCGTTGCTTTTATAATGGGTCACGAATTGGCGCGAAACATGTCGAGCTAATCTCGATATAAAGACGTGAATGTATCTATTTAATTTGTATCTTTGTCTTAGCAGTTTCGAAAGAACTAATTAAAATATAATAAAATAGACATTTCCCCGTGTGGTGTCGGGTTAGAATAGCACCTCCCCCTTTCATCCCGTGGGTGTCGTAAGAGTCGACTCTGGGAAAGGGTTAGTGTATTGTGGGCGATGGACTAGCAACCTGTCACTGCAATAACACGTTTACCATCTGGTTACCCTGAAACTGCTAAACGAGGCACAGGATTTTTGAATTCATGTGCTCTGCCTACCCCTCTTGGGAATACAGGCGTGAGAATATGTATGTATGTATGTATGTACATTTCAACTAGCCAAAGCGACGAAATAAGTAGATGTAAATAAAAACGCTCTTAATTTCAGCTATGTGCACTATTTGTCTAAAATTCATCTCTCTTTCAAGTAAAATTCCATAGTTGTATTGGAAAACGAAAAATTTAAGAAAAACTGATTTTTTATCAAGACCCACCATATTCCCACAGATGGGAAGGCAGGTCCCCAGTCCCAACCAAATGACGCTTGCATTTTCCGCAACTGGTTGACGTGACACTCTCCGTTGTACCGTTTCGGTACGCATGCGGGCGCTATGAAATGCTTTTCGGACCGCGCCCGGGCTTTTAGAACCGGCGAAGCAAACTCCACTTTTATTCTATTGAGCCCTTCCTACAAACAAAAGGATTTTGAAGTAAATATTGTTACATAACTTGCAGAAACGTCATGCCTGTATTCCCAACCTGTCACTATTATACCTGCCACTTTGAAACCTAAAGAGTGAGCTAGAAGTGGCCACGAAATGTGAAATAGTCATCGTTTTGTCTGTTTAGTATTTCTTGTGCTCTCCGGTCCCCATTTGGGAGTACAGACGTCATGCATGTTTATATCCAGTTATATCATATTTATCCTGAGCACAGGCCATCTAACCATTCCATAGGGCGTTTGTGCACTACCATGAATTTTACGGTCCGGCTTTTTCATTGAGCTTTCGTCTCGCTTGCTCTTCCATTAAATTGAATTGGCGTGAGCGGAACGGCGCGACAGACCTTAAAAAACCGGACGGCCGGACCGGAAAATTCATGGCAGTGCACAAGCGCCCATATTGTTCAGATTAATCTCATGAAAACTATAATTCTTTCGAAGATCCGTTCGGCAACTCGACACATAGTGGCTTTGTACTTCATAGCTTACCTTCAAGTAAGGTTTGATGTCAAACACATAACGCACAAACATGTTGTCGGTGTTGCCGACGTGGTGCCCATTCACCGCGACCGCGGACACCGTGTCCACACCTTCCAGCACCAAATGAGCCACGTTGGTTCTTGGAACGTCTTCAACTTAAATGAGAAGCAATTTTAAAAATACAAATTAAAGTCCTGCTTATTGTCTAACTAAAAGCTAAAAGCTGTTGCCCTTAACTCCATCTCCGCACCGCTTTATCGCAATCACGTGGTCCGAACCACGAACTTGGTTGGCTCCAAACCAAATTCGAACGTGTGTTCAGCGGTTGGCCGAACATATGACGTCAAATGTACAGAACAGACGACCAAATTTGGTTTGTGGCCAACCAAGTTCGTGGTTCGGACCAAACCAAATTTGGTCGTCTGTTAGGGCTTTAATACAAGGTGGCTGGCTGGATATTGACCGAAAATATTTTAAACAGTGGTCGGGTATACGAGTCTGAAAAATCCTGTAAAATATTTCCTGAAAATTTTCATTATTGAGCTTGTGGGAGACAAATATTTCGTCACTTTTCAAGTCAATGCAAATGTCTATTGCAAACTTGTGCTAAGTATACGAAGCTACACGAGCTATGCATAAAACAAAACTATGCATATTCATCACATCGGTATTAGACAGATCACACGAAATGTTACTTGGACAAAATCATGACCATTCACGTTTCGTAGCCACTTCTAGCATATTTTTGATAAGGACCGGGGTACAAAGGACTGGGTAATTTTCTTATAATTTTTTTGACATGAAAATCCGGAAAAAACTTCACAGGGGTTTTCAAATGCGTATATCTGACCACCGTTTAAAAATTTGACGGTCAATTTCCGCCCACCCTGTATACTTTTCTGGGATAAAAACTAGCTTAACTTTGTGTTAATCCAGGGTGTCAGCTTCCTGTATACCAAATTTAAGTTAGTAAATATTTCTTACTCATAAAAAGTCCTCTGTACGTCCAGGTATCGTACGCGACCCATCGCGTGGTGACGTCGTTGTATTCAGACAGGACGTCTCCAATTACACCCGCGGCCATGAGATCTGAGTAAATTCCTCCGGGAACTGTGGCAAACCCTTTCACAGCTGTAATTTCATAAACTCTTAGTAACACCAGACAAGTTCGTATGTGACACTCTATAAAAACCTCTCGAAAGAAGCTCTGGCTATTCTTATATAAAAAAAGTCAGCTGACTGCAATAGGGTCCTCCAAGTGTCACACAATCATGTCTATTTATATTTCCAGTTGCACTCACAAAACAAAAGACAAATTTCAATAAAACAGCTAAAATCGATACTCGCATCCATTTTTGTTCCCGAATGACCATGTAACGTTTGATCTTGATGACAGATCGATCACGGTGAAACAGACGGCATTGGCAATCCATATTGTAATGAGTAATGTGACGTACGTCTTCATGACACCAGTGTCTGTTGTCAACAAGTTAAAGTTGTTTTGGTAGGTAAATCAGAACCGATAGCTAATTGTTAGCAGCCTTAAGTGGTTGATTGAATTGAGCCAGGGCTGAGCGACCGTTCACGTGATTTGTCGATAATAGGAGGATTGAAATTGAATGTCTACTTATTTCCTTTAACATTGCAGCTCAAAAATAACTCTATTATCCGTTACGTAATCTCAATAAGTAAAATGTTTTTTAGTTAAAATAATTAGTTAGTTTAGTTAAAATTTAGTTAAAAAGACATTGCGTTTAATTATATGGCACCCGTTGAGAACGATATACTTAATCGGTATCACATTCAAAATTTCTTTGCATGTCTATTTAGAAATACCAAACCGGAGATTAGGTTATATCGGATATAAAGACTGGCTGTTTTTCGATATGACATTCGCAGCACATCTCTGTTGGTGTCCAATCCATTTGTCAGCCATAGTTAAGTATTGCGCTTTGTTCACAGAATACCATGCGTATGCGTTTGTTGGATTATTTAATTAAATAATAAGAACTTACACGGTAGTACAGTTCTTTCCTGAAGGATAATAGACATATGAATTACGAGACTTTATCTCTATTTGAGGGACATCTCCTTCTATGGACCTAAATCAAGATAGACTATTATTCCCAATAGGTAAACTGAACATTACTTAGAGGTGCAATCTTACCCTAAAACTCCGAGGCCTCAATAAATTAAATATCATTATTTGTTCAACATTCAGATTTTTATTTACATAATACCTACACCAATCGCTTTTCTTCTCACAATACAAAACTTTGGATACGTACCATCAACCATACAATGTATCTCTACATATTCTGTAAATTTCTAAAATTAACAATTGAACCTTACGGTTACGTGTTACGTTACATATTCGATTGTTCAAATTCATAAAATTGTATAATTAAGTGTGTTTCTGATTGTTTTTTACCGATTTTAACTGTTAAGAGGAAATATGCCGGTCGAGGGAATTGAAAAATAGGTATTTGCTAAATCTATTGCTGTCGCGCCGTGACCTGCCCAGACGACGTCGAGTGCGATAAGAACAAATACAGCTCGGACCGAAAATACCTATGAAAATTATTCAAAAACAACGTTTCGTAGTCCCCTGATTTCTTCTCCAAAACTTAACCGATTAAATATGTTTTTTGATTAAATGTTTAAAAAATGTCATAACCGTGTTCCTATGTTCTTATATTTTGATATAATTGTGTTAAAATTGGTTTCTAGAGGTTTGAACACGACGGAAAAAACTTACCGATTTTTCATGTTTTTGAAGGTTAATATATCCTTTAATAATTCAATAAAGAAAAAAAGGAAAACATAGGAACATGCTAATATATCATTAGATTGTTGATGTAAAAAATCATTGCTCTACGGGTAATATCCAGCGAGGAATCAGGGGACTACGTTTCCATACAAAATATGACCGCTCCATTTCCTCTTAATGCCGGACAGTTATGATTAATTATCTTAAATTGCATTATGCAATTTTACTTTCACATAAAACGAGGCTTGCCAAACTTTAAAATAACAACATACTAATGTAATCATGGACTCATGGTATTGTCTAGTTGACGATTCTGTGCTCTTTCTACCGCTTTTGGGAATAGACGCGGGAGATGTAGTGTTTTAAAATTTACTTATGTCCAGTTGATTACATTATATTATCTAGGTACATCCATTTCATAGTTTTCCTACTCTACGTTAAGAAGCCATATGTAGATACATGCATGCACCCTAGTGTGCCACGACACCTAGTTACTTTTGAAACCCCTGCCACAGATAGAAAATGTTAGTAATCCACAAATGTACGGGGAGCTTTGGTACCAAATATTACTGATGTCGTGACTTGTTATTCGGAAAAAAAACTTACAAATTATTTTTATGGCTGTCTCTCAGTTGTGACAAACATTACTGACTATACACACTTACTAAACACACAGACAATAACTTAAAGTGATTGATTACAAATTAATCACGACCGAAGACTGCGTGTGTTCCAGAGATGCACGTAAGAAAATTATTCTTAAATTATTTTTATTACATTTAATATTAATTTAAATAATACTTGTAGTTAATCGACTTTTCCAAGTCATGCGTAGGCACTTTTTTCGGGTTTAAATAGCAAACTGAAACGACATGTTTTGTTATGATGAAGCCATTGTCTTCGAAATGTCCGCCGGGGACACTTGTTTCCAGCCACAAGAAGAGCACAACTGTATCCGCGGTAATGTCTATATTGTATCGGATTCCTTCTGGTAAACTCTCCGTATGGTTTGACACTTTGATCTGAAACAACAGCGCCAGTAAAAAAATTGGTTCACAAGAGCACAAAAAAGTAGACGTTGTGAAATTTATTAGTTTGTTTATGCAAACTTCATCTTTTCATCTACTCGTATTCCGTGGATGTTGTAAGAGGTATCCAAGGAAAAAGGTTAAGGTATATTTATAGACTACAAGCTAGCAACCTATTGTACCTTTCAACTCTCACGGCTTTGACTAAGTATCGTTTCGTGTGCTCTGCCTACCCCATTTGGGAATATAGTATATCATGTACTTCACCTGAATCGTTGGTTTCCTTAGCCCAACAACAGATTTGAACGGTTTTGGGAATACGTAGTTTTGAGGGGTCTTAGTTACCCCGTCAGCCGTCAGCGAAAACCTTAAGAATATCTCATCAATCTTCTCTTTCCATAATTGAATATTAATTGACAGTTTTTTGGAACTCAGCGGATCAGCATTAGCGGCAAACATTATAGATTTGACAGGCGTCAGACTCGACCAGTTATAATAGTCAACGGTAACAATGCCGCCGGTTACAGGGACAAATCTGTCGTTAAGTAGGTATATTTCAACGTCATTGGTGAGAAGTCGACGGGGCGAAATCAATACTGGCGCGAAAAACGACTTTGCGAAGTAATGGAGCATTTTCCATTTCCCTCCGTACTCTGCAAAATGAAACAGACAATATTATTTATCTAAAACTTATCAAAAGTTGCATATACGAAAACACGAAAGCCGACATTATCTTACCAATGCTCGACCAAGAAGGAGCTTGCCAGACATCATTTAGCTGCCAGTACAGAGCACCCATAGTGTACCAGTCTGCTTGACTTTGTCTGTAAAACTCAGTTTCCGCTTTCATGGACATAGCTTGAGATATCTACAAAAAAAAATACGTTAACTACTGAAAAACAGGATTTGACAGAAAAATTATCAAAAAGCAATGGACTCACTTGGCTGTAATAGATATATTTTTCAAAATGTTTTGGATCATTCATGTTTAAGTTTAGGTGGCGTGACATTTGATAGTCGATGTAGCCGTACCCTCCAGGGCAATGTTGCCTGTGGACGGAGTACTTGCTGTGCACGTCGTAGTCCGATTCGTTTTTCGTCGCCGTGCTCATTGTCAGGAGCGAGGGCAAAGATTGAAACCCATACTCTGAGGCAAACCTCGTTTTTGGATATATGTTCTGGTTCCAGTTATCTAAAAAGTAGTTGTAGTAATGTGTGTCTCCATAACTGGGGTCGTAGGGATTTTGTGCTATGTAGCCTTCTTTCTCCGATTCTTTTCCATTCGATGGACTAGAAATAACGTAGCGCCTAGCTGGATCCAAGCCCTCTACTATCGGTTTTATTGTGTTCACATAAAGTTTTATGTAATTTTCCTTGTAAGCGTTAAATTGCGCACTGGTAGCGTACCAATTTCCACGCAACGCAACTTCATTTTCATTGTTGCCTGCCCATATGGCTATTGAAGGATGGTGCTGCAAGCGGATTACGTTCTGTTCGATTTCTGTCTTTACTGAGCTGTAAATAACGTATTTTATTGAATAAATATCGTTAGAAATTGTAAGCTCTGTTCACAGCAAATATTAAAACTTACTCGAGAAATTCACTATCGGCTGGGTACATGGAGCAGGCGAATAGGAAGTCCTGCCATATCAGGATGCCGAGCTGGTCGCAGCGCTGGTAGAAGTAGTCCGACTCGTACACGCCGCCGCCCCACACGCGCAGCATGGCCATGTGAGCCTCGCGCACCGACAGCAGGAGACTGTCCACTGAAACACCTCAAGTTGTTACAAAATCTTTACGAAATTGCTGAATTAACTAGACAAGTAGAATACAAATTTAGTTCACCCTTCGATAGTAATATGTAGAGATAGTAAAACATGACAAATTTACCCGTTTTCCTGTTGCTTCCAAGTTCAGGAAGGATGTTAGCAGGTATCCAGTTGGAACCTTTCATGAAGATGGGGTAACCATTTACTTTGAAGTAAAAGGTAAGGCCTGATCCTGCTGTATTGTTACCTGCGATGGAACATTGTAAAATATATTCAATATAAAATTTAACTGCTGTAAAATTGGACCCACACAAAGTTAGTTTTATTAACCGACTTCAAAAAGGAGGAGGTTCTCAATTTGACCTAATTTTTTTTTTTAATTTTTTTTTTATTTTTTTTTTTTTTTTTTTTTTTTTTTTTTTTTTTATTTTTTTTTTGTGTGTATGTTACTCGATAACTCGAAAACCCGTGGACCGATTTTCAAAATTTTTTTTTTAATCGAAAGGGTATAACTCGAAATTGGTCCCATTTGCACGACACCAGGATCTGATGATGGAATCTTGGAGAAATCGAGGGAACTCTTCAAATTTTATATGGAGATGTACGGCGTTTTCGGTAATTTGTTGATGAAGTCAAGATTTTACATTCAGTAAACAGAATACTTTCAAAATATTGCTAACTAGCTGTGCCCGCGACTCCGTCCGCGTGGAATAGTGACAAATTTCCCCCGTTTTTCCTACATTTTCCACTGTTTCTTCGGTCCTATTGGTCGCAGCGTGATGTTATATAGCTTAAAGCCTTCCTTGATAAATGGTCTATCCAACACAAAAATTATTTTTCAATTCGCACCAGTAGTTTCTGAGATTAGCGCGTTCAAACAAACAAACAAACTCTTCAGCTTTATTATATTAGTATAGATTTGAAGTCGGTTTTTTTTTGTTTAAAATTATTTAAATGTCTAACCCGGTAATAAAGAAGTATCTTCTTCTACCACTTCCAAAGTGCGGAAACCAATCTTCCGGTTTATGTTGAATATCTCTTTAGTTTTGTTGGAAACGAAGATCACGTGTAGGTCATACAACGGCTGTTTTCCAAATCCATTTGGCCACCAAAGGCTTATAACATTCTGCAATAGAAGTAAAATAAAATTGACTAAGAAATCATGTGAACAAAACTTTCAGCGGCAGGCTAGAGGTCAGTACCTTGCTTATAGTCAAGTTTAGTTCTATCTCATTTGTTCCATCGTCCCTCATGTTACTTTCCACATACTCGCCTACTTTAATAGTTTGGTTCCCGTCGACGTTTATAGATGCTGTTAAATACCCTTGTATCTGCTTTCTTTTACTTGACTCGAAATGAGCAATTATCCTTAGAAGCCAATGCGCATTGATTTTGCTGGTGTGGATGGTCAGTGATCTAATTATTGCCGTATCATAGAATTCAATGTAAGCAGGTTTCCTAAAACATATCAAGACATTTTTAGTTTTCGCACTATTATTGCAATTGAAGCGATTATCATGAATATGTAAGACCTTATTGATAAACCAACCAGAGTCCTACAGATGGAAAGGCTGGTCCCCAATCCCATGCAAAGGACGCTTGCATCTTCCGCAGCTGATTGGCGTGGCACTCTCCATGGTACAGCTCTGGCACACAGGCAGGTGCTGCGAAGAACTTCTTCGACCGCGCCTGAGCCACATGAACTGGCGACGCGAAGCTCACTTTTATTTCATTTATACCTGCCTAAAAAACAGAAACAATACTAATCGGTTCTTTGAAATGTGATAAAAAAAAGATGCGGTCATATCTAACCTTAAGATGAGGTTTGACGTCAAAAACGTACCGCACAAACATATTGTTTGTGCTGCCTACGGGACTTCCATTCACCTCGACGAATGACACAGTGTCCACACCTTCTAACACTAAGCGGGCCACTTGAGTTGGTGGGATTTCTTTTACTGAAACGTGATAATATCGCATCTTAGAAGATAAAAATTGATGTTATCTTGTTATACTCGTAAATGTACAAGCAATATGCACTCCAATTGTTAAAAAGAGAAGTTTCGTTGCGAGGATTTTTGGTGAATCCGATATCGAAAAGTCCTGTCAGATAGCAGTTGGCTTACTTTTAAATTGTCCGGTATATGTCCAGGAATCGTACGAGACCCATCTTGTGGCGACGTCATTATAGTTAGACAGGATATCGCCAATTATACCCGCGGTCATGAGATCAGTATATATGCCACCGGGAACCACGCCGAACCCTTTGATAGCTGTGAACATTTTAAACACATTGGAAAACAGTTACAGCTATTTCGATCCAACTTAATCCAATTTAGAGGTAGCACTTGAACGGTAATAACAGCTGATAAAGAGACCACTCTAAAATAAACATAAATAATATTCAATAAAAGAGCGTTAAATGTTTATACTCACTTCCATTTTTATTTTCAAATGACCACGTAACGTTTGCCTTGGAGGATAGATCGATCACGGTATAACAAGCAACGTTCCCGAAAGTCCATAAAGCAAGTAACGTGTGGTACGTCTTCATGATGGCAGCGTGTGTTGTCAACAAGCTGAGTTTTGACGAGGAGGTCAGAACTGATAACTGATAAGTGGAATGGCTCCTAATCGTAGTGCATGTTTGCGGGCAGCTTGTGCTGGACGAGCATGCGCGTTATCTGTCGATAAATTGTTAAAAAAAACATACAACCGAATTGAGAACTTTCTTTTTTATGAAGTCGATTAAAATGCAAATTACGAATGAGCTGCCATCTTAGGCGGTTAGTTTGATATTGCGTTTATAATAAATACATCGAAACAGATTATCAACAACTTTTGTGGATATGATTCGTTTTTTGCATTTTAAAATCCTGTTTGTGAATTTTGTAACAGTAACTCAGATGCATAATTCCTTGTTACCTAACTAATGTGTGCAAAAACTTCTAACAAATTTTGACATGCTGCTTAATTCTGTCCTTATTATATTATAAGGCACTAGGATTGACTTTTGAACAAAATTTTGCCGAAAAATCCCTGGAATCGATCTGCATTCAAAACTATTTTTTCCAATTTTCTCGCTTAATTCGTTTTTACATAAAGCAGTCCAATTATAAATATCGATGCCATAGTTAATTTTCAATTTTCAACGACTCTTATAGCGTCCCTACTGTAACAATGCAACGTTTACGGCGTTTACGTCAACATTGTGCTGATGATTGTCATTGATTCAATAATTACTTGCCATGCCAATATTGTTGGTTTTATTTAAACGTTAGCATTATCAAATTGCTCTGTTTCTATTTATTACTTTGAACCTATCTTCAATGAATTCTTTGATAAATTATTGACTTTACTTACTGCGCATATCCCCGTTCGGTGTCAAATGATTATATCAAAGGTAGCACGTATCGTGTTCATAGAATTTTTATAGCCTTCTCTTGTTAAGTAGGTATATTAAGACTGTTTTACAAAATAAGTAGCTGTTTAATCAGTAACAGATAGTCGGTCATTAGCACCAGTTTATTTTATACTGCCTAAATAAGCGCCTAGTTTTGTCAGTTGAGAAACTATCCAAAATTGTTTTCTTATGAACACTACTTTATTTATTTATAGATACTTACTTAATCATAAAAGTTAAAATTAAAACATTAGGTACTTCTAGATAAATTAGTGTTGAAAGACCCTGATTATTGCGGTTAATTCAAACAAACGGAAATATAATTCTAAGAAAGTCATTCTTACTCGCCTTTTTTACACGAAAACAATATTTACCCGCGTGACTTATTTCAAGACTAAATTAGATTATAGTAGAATGAGTTAAATTTAGAAGTTGATCCCTAAATGTATAAGCGAAGTATAATAATAGAAGTAGGTACTTATAACTTTTCTAATCTGCCAAATTACAAACTTATGTAATTTCAAACTAGCTGTTGCCCGCGAGGTTATCTACATAGAATCACTTGTCGTTATCCCGTGGGAACTATGCATTTTTCCAGTATGTAAAATAAATCTAATTCCCTCTGATTATTTCCATACCAATTTTCGTCTAAATCAGTTCACCCGTCGAAGCTTGAAAAGCAGACAGACAGAGCTAATACTTTAACATAAGTATACTAGCTCTTACCCGCGACTTCATCTCCGTACCTATAACCGGTTGATCGTACTCTTATGGGATATATTCACTTTTTGAGATAAATAATAGCCTGTGTTAATCCCGGGTGTTAGCTTCCTGCATACCAAATTTTGTTACATTGAGGAAAGCGTGAAGCAGTGAAGTACACATACGCACACTCGCAAACTTTTGCCTTAATAATATTAGTGTGATTGAGTAGGGACTAAGACAAATTTTGAGATTATAGAGCATTATTAGACACTTACGGATCTCCGGTATAACAAAGCCGTTGAATCAAACCAACACCACAACGCAACAGACCCGTCTCATTCAACAGGAAGTACACCACTAAATCTCGCCATCCACAGGCAGCTCTTATCAAACATGCTTACATTTATATTATGAATATGAATGTACAAACACGCTAGCATTGTTTTATAAATCACCCCTCAAAAAGACAGTAATTGAATGAGATAATCCTTTGTATCCATTGTAGCGTGCGTCAGACGTCGCCATCCGGAATCAGGTCATTGTGGTCACAGTAAATACTCAATATGCGGAAATTAACTATACCTACTTGATGAGATAATGCTACAACCTGTCATTACTGTACCTCTTGCACGTTTATTTTTAAACCTAATGTTGTCCTAAAAGTAGCAACAACGCGAGAAATAAAACATACGCTAACATATTTCCTTAGTCGCCTCTTACGACATGCACAGAAGAAATGGAGAGGTCTTATTCTATCCGGACACCACACGGATCACGGACTGGAACTGCACCTACACTGTAGTGAAATCAAATCTCAAAGCGAAGAAAGAGTGCTTGCTGTTTTAAACATTCAACTACCGTGAGATTCACTTACTAGTGAACTAATACATACATACATATCGTCACGCCTCTTTCCCACAGGGGTAGGCAGAGACTACTTTGTTCCACTCGCTACGATCCTGACATACCTCTTTTGCTTCATCCACATTAATTAATCTCCTCATACATGCTCGTCGGTTTCGGGTACTCTTGACCTGACCTGTTTCTAAAACGTCCGCGATTTGTTCTCGGAACGTGAACTAATTATGTACTTAAAACATGTTTTGGGCCAATTCGTAACCCATCGAACTCGATTTATGGACTCGATTCGTGTCGAGCTGATCTCGATATAAGGACGTGAGTGTATCCGTTTTATTTCACTGTGAGTACCTGCTGTGTCTGTGCATTAACAGAAAAGCCAGTTCCATTGGTCCACGCGATCTTTTCACTAGTTGGGTAATTGCTACTTACTTATGTGAAGGCACCTGTTTCGCCAAAAACTACGCTCTCTTTTTAAGTTCCTTTAACAAATCAAAGTTCAAGGTCTTAGTCAAATTTCACCACTTATTCGTACTCGCGTGAGGCTTTAGTATACCTACTTACTGGAAGACCTTGTGGCGATGATGGTTTTCCTCGTTCCCAACCTCTTCATTTCCATCGAGGATTTTAATTTAATTTAAATCATAATATCCGATACGATAACATGAACATACAAAAGTACATAACAATCCACAACAACCGCAACAGGACTTTGACACTACATTTTGACACTTCCAATGCTTCTAAATTGCTACTGACAACACTCCGTAGAAAATATTCTGGCTGGGGCGTTCACAGACTCATCACAGACTACTACCTAAGAGATATTAAGTTGTTTGCCTAATATTTTTGAAAATAAAGAAGAGTTCGTCCCTATGAAAAATAGATAAATGTTTTAATTTAGGTTTTAAGTTCAAAGGTACAATCTTAACCTTAACGTATTTCCTCAGTCCCCTTTAACGACATCCACGGAAGAAATGGAGAGGAGGTATTCTAAACCCGACACTATACGGCAAATTTAACTATCCGTAATTTTAGCTGGTGGAAATAGGTACATACCTATTATGTCAGAAATGCGTCAAATACGCTGTCACTGCCGTATCTTCTGCCATTTGAAGAACCTAGTATAAGAATTAACCATGGATAGGATAACATTATATCAAGAATTCAGGTTAATCGAACGCAACGAGAACGAAGTTAACGTGGCTTGGAAAGGTAACCGAATCTTTCAAAATAGCGCCAATGGTAGAAAAACTTCTCCGTCATAATTAAGTATTTTAACCCCATTTACCATAACCGTTTCGCGTCGATTGTGAAAGACTGCCCCTTGGCTAGTATTGACGCACATATAATGCGTCATCTGGAGGTTAACACGGCACGAGACGGACGTTGCAGCCTGATGCAACTCAACTGAACCAAGATGATTTGACCGCTTGAACGGGTTCCCTTCCTAACTTGCTCGGTACGTCTCTTTCGACCCCCTATTTTTAGAAAAGGACACCAATACAAAGCAAGTCACGGCTACTTGTTTAGGAAAATCCGGAATTTCGCCAGAATGCGAGTAAAGTTGACATTCAAGTTCAGACAAATTATCATTGGCGAACTGATTACATAATCCGATGTGATATAATAAGCAACGTGCGTAAGGT
>BHDV01065630.1:64596-82928 GCA_005406045.1 Adoxophyes honmai
ACGTGCACAGATTGTTTTTGTCAGTTCGGATAAAACTGGTAACAAACTAATGGATATTTATATAACGGTAACTTAAATGACTACCGACCACATTATTGAAAATGTGATAAAATATTGGCTTTTTAGCCCATGAGTTTCTAAAAAAAGGCATTATTTTAAATTGCTAACAAGCCAAAAAAGTACTCCGATATCTTCTAAACCCGGCTCATTAGACGCAGAAAAATTCGCTGATTAAAACGATATATATAACTCAATTTGCCCAAAAATGGCTTGTTAGTCAATTAGCCGTTCCAGCGTCGATATGTATTGTATAACTTATTACTCATACATTCAGCAAGAAAGATATCAGTCAAACAACCAAAAATATGTACACATGACCTTATCGTGATAATAAGTGTGTACACATATTTAGTGTGTACTCACTCTGATTGTGTCTATATCTCTGTTGCTGAATGTACGAACACATTAATTGGTTTAGGTGATCACTGATAAAATGCGTATAATAATAATAAAGATTTTTTGATATTGTTGTTCTTAGAGTTAGCATTATAGCAATAAAATCTGTTCATGTCATTTACTTCACATATACTTATACGAATAATATTTGTATGATCTTACAGTACCATAAACCAATACAATGAGATTACAAAAATCAGACAAAAATGCAATAAAAAAAATGCGAAAACTGGAGTTTGCATATCACATTACTATGTGTATGCATTTTTTTAAGAAACAAATAGTTCTGTTTCATACAAAAATTATACACGAAAGTTACTCTTGCATTGATAACATTCTTTACGAGGGGCACACCGAAATGATCGGGAATCGAGTACTTCCTAATAAGTTACAATAAACCATTTTTAATTGCGTGTGTACAGGTCATTTACAATCATAACTGCGTTTACACAATTAAAAAAAAGTTTACGGTTTTTTTTTATATGCTAAGTTGACAACTCGGTAAACGAAATGGCGCTCTCGCGTGAAATTTTCTATGGGATAATTTATTACAATTTTTACCGAGGGTTATTTCTAGATAAATGTCACGATGAGCATATTTCGATTTAAAATATGGAAGTACCTAGTCAAACGATCATATATCGTTGGTATTGGGAGTTTCGACGGGGTCGTGCTTCTATCGCCACCGTCACTTCTACAGGTCGACCAAAAACGGCGGTAACACTTGAAAACATCGCTGCTGTCCAAAAAATAATACAAGATGACCGACATGTAACATACGAACAGATCCGGGCACTCTTAGGCATTAGAATGACTGCAATTCAAATAATTTTGCATTGCGAGTTGGATGTGAGAAAACTTGTTTCCCGATGGCTACCCCAAAATTTTCCAGAAGACCAAAAGGGGGCTCACGTTGATTGGTGCCGGTCTGCTCAGAAACGTTTCGACGGAGGAAAGTCAAAAGCCATGTATAATATCGTCTTGGGTGACGAATCATAGATTTATTTATTCTTATAAGCCAGAAAGAAAACATCAATCGGCAATTTTGGGTCCTTGAAGACGAAGTTAAGCCAACGAAACTTGTGCGTTCCCGTAGAGTACAAAAAAATGGTCGCTGCGTTTGTTTAAAAAAAAAGGACATGTTGCCACAAATCTATTACAGGAATGTAGAGAAGTTACCGTTGATTGGTACAGTTCCATTTATTTATCAAAAATGATAGCTGCACTCCGTAAAGAGAGCCCGACACGTCGACTCATCTTACATCGTGATAATGCGAGCTCCCAGACCGCTCGACGAAAAAATTTTTTTTTTTACCAAAATACATCGAATTGATGTCTCATCCTCCGTACAGCCCCGACCTGATTCCTAACGATTTTTTCACAATCCCCAGAATAAAAGATTTATTGCGTTGACAGCGGTTTGAAGACCCAGAAGCAGCGGTAGAAGCTTACAAATCAGCCATTTGGCAGCATCATCTTCAGACTGGAATTACTCATTTATTGACTGGTTCCAAAGAATGCATAAGTGCATTAATTGCAAGGGAGAATATTTAGAAAAACAATAAATTATAGTTTACGTTTTCCTCGCTAATAGTTTTTTTTATTCCCGATCATTTCGGTGTGCCCCTCGTACCTACACGATTTATAGTTAGCCGCTTCCCCCATTTATCTCCTTTCTAAACCTACCACAGATAAAAATGTGGCAAGCAATGTAGGAATTCAGTCACCTTTCTAACTGTGGTAGGGCCAAGCCGATTTAATTATGACTATTTATGGAATAATTTGATATTTACCACCTGCTATTCGGTGAAGGTAAACATCGTGAGGAAACCTGCACAGAACAGCCCAAGCCTCAAACTGAGAAGAGGCTTGTGCTCATCAGTAGGACGTAATAAAGTAATAAGCAACTCTGAATCTTGCGCGATTGAATGCCTCGCGATGCGAGTGATACATATGATACCTGATATAATGTTTAATACAAGCGTCTCCTTGGTTTCTTCGTAATGTGATTCCCAATCATGGTAAGGTGGCAGTGTTCTTATACCTTACCTTACCCGAGTATGTCGTTATTTGTAAACGTAAATCAACACCTAAATTAAGTGCTTCTTAAGAAGGTTTTAATTGGGTTTCGCATTGCAATCACATTTCTTAGATCTACACATTACAACGACTCTATTTACTGGAGTTTTCTATCCATTTTTTCTGTGGATGCCTTAAGGCAGGGATTCCCAAACTGTGCGCCGCGGCGCCCTGGGGCGCCGCAGAAGGTGTTGAGGGGCGCCGCGGTGAGTCGATTATTTATCATTATCCGAAACCATTTTCATATTTTTACACATACATATTTTCATTTTTACATAGGGTAGGGCGCCGTGACAGAATTCTAAACTTGTGGGTGCGCCGCGGGCTGAAAAAGATTGGGAACCCCTGCCTTAAGGGGTGACAAGGAAATACATATGTTAAGATATGCTTTAGGCGACAGGCTAGCAACCTGTCACTATTATGCATCTTTTTTTTTCTAAAATTGTGGTAAAAGTGGATACGAAACGTGAAATAGTCATGGTTTTGTCTATATAACGTTTCGTGTGTTCTCCCTACCTCATAAGGAAATAGAGGCGTTATGTATGTGTATGAGTTGAAAAACACTGGATTTAAGACCCGACTCATCCATATTTTTCATAATCAGTGTGTACTGCTCCAACAACATCCCTATTCGCGATTGTTTTTTTTTTCAGGAGCCCATCTCCTCCTTTTCTTCTTGGCGTTTGTGTTCGGCTCGTTCTGCACTTTCTGCTTCCACATTCTGATGTACATGTTTGAGCAGAAGTGCGTGCTGTTTCCGAAGATCGTGTCGCACGCGTCGCTGCGGCAGATCGTCTACGAATTTTTCTCTATCAATGCTGATATTAGCGAGAAAAGTGAGTTACGTTGTTGTTTATTCATTCAAAGTAGAGTTAACTCTTCACAATATTCACTCACTACACAGACTTATATCGAACTAGATACCGCGAGTTCCTACATTTGTATGAAAACCAAGCGTGTCACTTTTTCTCAACGGTAGGTATACTAGGTATCGTCACATTAGCTCTTTAGTGATAGGAATTGACAGTCCGAGTGAAACCCATTCAAAGGTGATGCCGCCCTAGTCAGATTATCCTGTCTTTAGGCAGTTAAACCTAATCTAAGCGCTATAAAACTAAATAAAATCGCGTCAAAAGAGGAGCATTGCTCTTCCTTTAGGCACGCAAAGTACGTACACTTGAGTCATCTAGTTCGATATAAATCTGTGACTCACTATCACGCATATTATTGGATAAAATTGAAAGCTCGTGTTTAGCTGGTTTTAAAGGGGTTGTACCTACTGGATTTCAGGGCTGTGGTTTGCCAACAATCTGAATGTGATCCCTGTCGCGCTATTCAGTGCTATTGAACCAATAGAATCCTGATCCCTGGTCATAATAATATCGCATTGCTCGACAAAGGAAATCTTTATGACGCTTATTGTGACAACCGGCTACGGTGAGTCAGAAATCAATTGGTCCGACTGTACTTAGTCGTTAGTGTTATAAATCGATTTTGGGGTTTTAGGGTACCCAAAGGGTAAAAACGGGACCCTATTACTGAGACTTCGCTGTCTGTCTGTCTGTCTGTCCGTCCGTCTGTCCGTCTGTCACCA
Organism: Adoxophyes honmai; assembly: GCA_005406045.1. Classification (NCBI taxonomy): domain Eukaryota; kingdom Metazoa; phylum Arthropoda; class Insecta; order Lepidoptera; family Tortricidae; genus Adoxophyes; species Adoxophyes honmai. The sequence goes on from BHDV01065630.1 coordinate 68,726, forward strand.
GGCTGTATCTCACGAACCGTGAGAGCTAGAGAGTTGAAATTTTCACAGATGATGTGTTTCTGTTGCCGCTATAACAACAAATACTAAAATCAAAATAATAATAATAATGAAGGGGGGCTCCCATAGAAAAAACGTGTTTTTTTGTGCACTTTTCGGTCTATTTAAATAACTGTAACAGCTAAATACTTGAAATGCTCACAGAATATTTAATTAAATATTTACTTTAAAAATAAATAATAAAATTTAAATTAAATTAGTATTTAAGGGGGGCTCCCATACAAAAATTCTGATTTTTTGCAGTTTTTGGTACGGAACTCTTCGTGCGCGAGTTCGGTTCGCACTTGGCCGGTTTAATCATGTTTTATCTTCTATCCAACTATAAACCTAAAATTGTGTCCTAATGGTTGCCTATCTAGAAATAGTATTATTTTTATGTAACGTTTCCTGTGCTCTACCTACCCCATTTAGGAATACAGGCGTGATGTACGTATATATAGATAAAGATTTATGTATGTGTAGTTATTAAATGTTTGATTCTTCTTCAATTTACACTGCGTAATATACGATTGTCGAATCAACAGAGGTAATCAAATTTGTGACATTTTTTTATCAAGCCACTTTAACTTGGTTGAAGCTCCGGAGCTGCCCGTAGACTTCTTGAGCACACAATGGGTAGAAAAGAGCGTGTGCTACTTGCCAACATATGTGCCGTTGGTGTCAGGGCTATTCGGACTCGTCTGGACCACTATGTACCTGATGTGTTCGTCTGGTGCATCCAATCTGACTGGGTACCGTCTCTATTACTTATATTAATTTTATTGAATCTAAGTCTCTTGCAAGCTATCGCGCCATCTTTATTTAGGCTTGCCCCGTCATCATCATCCATCTTGTTTCATCAGTTGTAGTGTGAAAAGATAACTAAAGTCACTTGCACATTTTTATAGTAGGGAAACAGGGATTTCCCTCTAGAATTAAAAAAAAGATAGTGTTAGTCACTTTTCCAAGTTTCTTATTAACAAATTATGATAATGTAATGACTATGTACTCACTCGTGACCTTGGTCCAGCGAAGTTTATTTAACAAATGTGTGTTCTTAGAAAATAACACACAATGACACAGATCCAAATAGAAACTACCACACTACGCTGCGCTGATGAAACAGCTTAATCCTCAGAGCAACGCACCCATGCACTATGCCATCCAATGTTAGTTGGCTAGTTCATATTTCCCTTGCTTCATCCGCATTGATTACTCAGGATATGTCTCCATGCTGATTTACTAACATTTGTAACAAAACTTTATCTTCTGTACTTTATCACCAGGTTGCAAAGACAGTGGCGCGCCCAGCCGCCTATGTTTATATTCTCCTTGGCCATGGGTAGCCTGTGCATCTACTCTTCGGTCATCACCCACAGCGGGCTTCAGGACCTCTGCAAGAAGCTGGCAGAGGTCACTGGCAGTAGCTCGTAAGTCACAATCACTTAAAACATATTTGATCCAAACAGTGCTATGTAAAGGTATTTTCCTTTCCACCCCAGTTTTCTCAGGTTAATACTTACGCATTCGCTGCCACCTCTTCCTCAGAAACTAGGGCCCTCACGACAAGCCTAAAAAATTAGTTATACTTGAACTTTTTTTGACCAACTCACTTCTTGTGCTATAAATGTAGGAAGTGCTGTTGTAACTAAACATGTATCTGTAGCAGTAGAAAGATTATTGTTCCATGCACGATGAAACCTGTGAAGGCAAACACGCATTATTTGTTTGTTGTATTTAGACACGTAAGTAAAGATTTATCGCCAATAGGGGTTAAAGGTTTTGCGTCGGTTTCCATCAATGAGCATGGTTGTCATCTTTTACTATGTTTATTACTATCAACCGCAATGGTTGAAGCCACAACCAACAGTTTTCATAAACCCAATCGAGGCACTAGTCGCATCCGGAACCGAGTTTCTTCTCATCGTTACTCAACTTATAGTCAATAACTCGGATTTTCAAGTTGCAATGGCAATGGATCGAGGCGAGGTTCTAATTATTATTGTTATTAAAGGTCAAAGTCAAAAGGGTTACGCCAATCAAGCGTTTAATTCAAACGAAGATGATCGATGATATCATTTCAACTAGGAAGCGGCGTAAGCGGCGTTTATGTACCATCGAACCAATTAATTCCTGACCCATCATAGAACCTATTCACAGTGAAGGACATAGTGACATTGCATTGCTTGACAAAGGAAATCATTATTACGTTTATTGTGACAACGTTCTGCGGTGGGTCAGAAATCACTTGGTTCGATTGTACTTTTTAAACATGTACTTGAAGAAGCTAGTCAGCAATTTTTCAATCAGATTCTATGTAATTCAGACACTTATTGTGCAATACTTATCTATGCGTATCTGATTAATCAGCCACACTTCCACCTAACAACTAACAAAAAGACGACCAAAACCCAGTCACTATTACACCTGCCAACTTCAAACCTAAAAGTATGCTAAATGCAGTGGCGTAACTATACCATCTGGGGCCCGTGGCAAATTCATTGGGCGGGGCCCTATCAGTAGAAAAGTAATAATTGTCACTTAGTTCGATTTTAATAAACCACTCAGAATGTAGTTACCCGACTAAGTATGTAATTAAATTTTATTTTGAAGAATATTTGGTGTATTTATATATTTATTTACAATGACATATTTAGACATAACAATATAATTTTAATAAAATGTCAAAATAATAATAGAAACTAATATTAATTAAACAATCATAAAAAAAAACAAACAAAAATCTAAGTGCACCATATTTTGGTGTGTACAATGTACAATATTGCATCTTCACATTTAATTATCTTATTGGAATTTGAGGTTTTGTAAGTTTTGGTTGCTGTTTGTTTTTACTAATTAGAATCCAATAAGAAAATTAAATGTGAAGATGCAATATTGTACATTGTACACACCAAAACATGATGCACTTAGATTTTTGTTTGTTTAGATTTTTATTTTTATTTTGTTTGTTCTGGATGTGAGACACTGTCGGATGGCGTATTTAGTAATTCTGGTAAACTTTTAGTAAAGTCCAATAAAATTCTTCACTTTTGGAGCACTTTTCACTGGCGTTTTCATAAATTAAGTCATCGTTCATAAAGTACTGACTAATTTTTGGTAACTTTTTTTTTTCATCAGTCTCTCTCTTTCGGTTTCGTTTTTCACTCCCACTAAGATATTTTCTAGAACTATACATTTTAATTTGTAACTCTCACAATTTTGCTTCCAATACAAAACAATCAAATAAATAATGCGTAGTGTAGCTATCCGGAAATATTGGTAGGTGGATGCGTTTCCACTTCCGCGCCTCAAGGATAACTATCTAGTGCTCTCTCCAAAATCCGTAAATCGAAAGTTCTTTGTTTCCATGTTCTAGCATCTGGCGAAGACGCCTATTGTTTCTCCGGGACCTCATAAAAAACGTAACGCAGGCTAATAATTCTGAGAACTGCAACGCACGTGGTCATCGAAACAAATGACAGTACCAATAAAGGGTCCCATAAATATAAAATTAGTTAGCTAGCTCTGTTTTTTGAAAATAAATAAAATAATCACATTGCTCAAAGTCGGCAAAATAAAGCTGTTCATAGAGAAAGTTTTTAAAAAAGCCTAAATTTCTGTTATTGGCTAGTTTATTACTAGCTAGGAAATCGCATGTTGTTCGCAGAAAATACAAATACTTACAAAGGGTTAATTAAAACGAAAATTTGAAACAAGGCACCAGGAAAAAATACTTTACGTTAGTTGTTTTCGAATTTCTAATAATAAGCAATAATATTATGTACCTTAGCGAATACGGCAACATTAAAAGAGCCTCTAGCTATGTCTCTATACATACAAATAAATAAATATAAAAAGGACTTTCTTGGTTAACAGTTAACACAATGAGGGAATGCCCCGACTGTCAACGCTCACACACGCTGCCAACGTACCACGACAAAAACTTAAGCAACCACCATCGGTGATTGGTAGCTATGCGTTCTAAAATTGATCAAAACTTATTGTTTACTTACTGTTGCTTAGTTTGAATTTGTATTATGGTCTTTAGCTGTCTCAATGAATAAAAAAAAACAAGTAGCAAAAGGTACAAAGTTGAAAAAAAATATAGAGTCGGGGGCCCCCTTGGGTCGTGGGCCCGTGGCATTTTGCCAGCCCTGCCACCCTATAGTTTCGCCACTGGCTAAATGTAGCCAAGAACAATGAAACAAGTCATTCATGATTTTACAGTTACAGTAGTACAGGAGTAGTACAGTTCACAACCAAGCTCAAACTGTCCATAACTTACGCTGTTACGTTACTAAGAATATTTGCTCTCACTCAACGAAATTATACTTAGATGCACGTACACGGTGAATGTTGCAACACTGGCGTACGAGCGGCGCATCAGGGGCGTATACCAAGCCACGCAGCTCACGATCGTGACGGCCTGGTTGCACACCGCCTGCTGGCTGCTCTCTGCGCTGCTGACCCTGGTGCGGGTGATCCTCGCAGTGGACTTCCAGCTCGTGAGGGTCAAGGCTGACCTGATAGGAAATGTGGACAGGATGCTGGTATGGCCATTCACTCTGTATAGTTTAGACTAGAAGCAAGTAAACTAGGAATATGTTCCTTTTAGGGACTTCCGTACCTCTAAAGAAAAAAGGCTAAGTTCACTTATTTGTTCATCTGTCTGTCAAGACCCTTTTTTTAGTACCTCGTGGAGTTACACTACTGAAATTGATACCTTAAATAAGGTGCTGGAAGCTATCAAGAGATTTATGGAAGTTTATATTCCATGGCCTCATACATTTGCAAAGGAAATCCTAGTTTTTGCAGTTGGTGTCATACGACATTGCCTATGGGGACTGGATAGTGTTTTTGCTTGATATTGGTAACTACTAATTTTGTAAGGGTACGGAACCCTTGACGCGCGAGTCCGAATTGCATTAGGTCGGTTTTATGCCAAAATTGGCTTCTTTTCGTTTAAAAATTAACTGAGAGTTAACTGTTGCTTAACGTATTTACTAATTACGTTGTGATTTAATCGGAAAAACGTAGTGAATAGACTAGGACAAATTATTTATTTTGTAGTGTAGCACTTACCGGAACTTATAAAATTATTTCTTAAGTACCACCATTTTTAGGAAAAATATGAACGGCACATTCGCTCAGTATCTCCTGAAGCAATGACGGGAGAAGATTCTTCAAGTGAAGATGATAGTGATGACATTTTCATTGTGCCCACCAGAGAAGGTGGTGGCGTGGTTACTATTGACATGCAATCATCCCATCTAAAAACTGATATACCAATGCCCAATATTAAGAAGCAAATATTCTTGTCTGAAAGTGATACAGTATTCATAGCGGAACAGTCGCCGGAATCATCACAGATGTCTTTAGTCCTCGAAGAATTTAACAAGTTGGCCAGGATAGCGGCTATCAAAGCGGTGCCAAGAAAGCACCAGTTCATCGTCAAACTTATCTATCGTCTACTGGATAGACTAGTCTTACATGAGTTAGATTCAAATGAAGTTCCCGTTTCGAGAACTGTGAGTGAAATGACCGCCGGATCGTCATTGATTATGCGTCAAATAGGGCAACAGAACATCGTTTTTCCGCGAGAAAGCGAACTATTAAGCCCCGAGCAGGCTCACGAACTAGCGTTTGAGATCAGGCGAAATGTCCATGATCATAAGACCGAACAATTAACCGCGACTAACGCGTCTGATTCACAAATCTCAAATGAATCGCGAGCTAGGCAACCGTCAAGCGAGCGTCATATTCGAGTAAACTTTTCGTCTGATAACCTCGACGAGACGAGAGCTGCAAAAGAACAAGAACGGGCAAACGAAATCGAAACAGAGTTAGATCCGTCGCAGCCGTCTACTTCCAGAGCTCCCTTAAGATCCGCAGCTGTTCAAACGGAGGGACCGAGTGTTTTTGAACGCATATTAGATTCAATACGCACTTTTACGTTCGAAACACAGAAGGATTTAGATGACACCGAAAGAACCGACGAGACTAAAAGTGATGGCAAAGAAAGTCCTAAAAATAATAACAAGAGTCAGGACAATAATACACAAACCCCTAAAGAAAAGCAAGATTAAGGAACCAATTGTCAGCACACTCTGCTTCTTTCTAACTAAAGCCTATTTTTAATTTACTTATCTGTAGTTAAAAACTTAGGTTATTAAAATATTTTTAAATTATCGCTTTATTTATTTTTTCTAAAATTATGAAATTATGCTAGAAGCGGCCACAAAGCATAGAATAGTCGTGGCTTTGACTTTGTATAGTTTGATCGGCCTACCTCATTTGGGAATACAATCATGATGTTTATGTATGCAATTTTTTTTCGATTCTGTAGTCAATAAAGTCCGTCTTTATGTACAAAGTTGGTGCCAGCTGGCTCTCCTTCCAATTAATTTACATACAATTATATTCTCACGCCTATATTCCCAAGAGGGGTAGGCAGAGCACATGAATTCGAAAATCAATTTAATTTACTTACATACATACATACATACATATTCTCACGCCTGTATTCCCTTGAGGGGTAGGCAGAGCACATGAATTTAAAAATCATGTGCCACGTTTAGCAAATTCAGGGTAATGAGATGGTTAAACGTGATATTGCGGTGATAGGTTGCTAGCCCATCGCCCACAATACACTAACCCTTTCCCAGAGTCGACTCTTACGACACCCACGGGAAGAAAGGGGTAGGTGCTATTCTAACCCGGCACCACACAGGACTGAACGGGACAATTTAATTTTGTTGTTAAAAAAAGCAATAATCGGTAAGGACTGTCTTTAAGCTTTAATTTTTTCCTTTTGTGAAACGTAAATTACTCGTACAAAATGTTTGGCTTACAACCGTCCAATTAAGCGGATTTTTTAACCGACTTCAAAAAAGGAGGTATTCAATTCGCCTGTATTTTTTTTTTATTTTTTTTATTTTTTTTTTTTTATGTATGTTACCTCAGAACTTCTAAACGGGTGGACCGATTTCGATGATTTTTTTTTTGTTTGATTGGAAATGGCTTCCCATTGGTCCCATTTTAATTTCATCAATATCTGTCGCGTAGTTTTTGAATTACAGGAAACGCGTTTTGTATGAAAGACATCAACGGGCAGTCGGCGCGTCTTAGTAAAACTTACCTACATAGATACTTCATGACCCAGCCTATATACGTCCCACTGCAGGGTACAGGCCTCCTCTCAGTGTGAGAGGGCGCTTGGGCTATAATTCCCACGCGGGCCCAATGCGGATTGGGAACTTCACACACAACATTGAATTGCTTCGTCGCTGTGATACACAGATACTTACCTACAAACAATCACGCCTGTATTCTCAAATGGGGTAGGCAGAGCACACAAAACGCTACATAGACAAAACGATGACTATTTCACGCTTCGTGGCCACTTCTAGCATATCTTTTTTTTTTGTTTTAAGGTGGCAAGTATAATAGTGACAGGTTGCGAGCCTGTCGCCTAAAATTTACTTTAACCTATGTCCTTAGTCGCCTCTTGCGACATCCACAGAAGAAATGGGGAGTATTTTTATGTGTTTTCGCTGATTACTCGAAGACGCCTGGACCGATTTGGAAAATTCTTTTTTTGTCTGAAAGGGTATAGTTTCCAGGTAGTCCGATTGTCAGCATACCTTGACCTGATGATGGAATATTAGGGAAATCGAGGGCAACCCTCAAATTTTATAGTCACAGGTAATGTTTTTAGTACATTTTTCAAAGCTACACCAGTAATTACGCTTGGCAATAAAAAAAATACTGAGCTGATGATGATAGGTCAACTCCTTAATGTTTAGGAGTTAAAGGATAATTCTTTCAATACTGAATGCACCTGCAGACTGGAAATTTCTACATAAACAGAAGTTTCCTTTCGGGATAAAGCTAATTTGAAGTCGGTTTTTTTTTGTTTAAAATTATTTAATTCAGCCTTTAGAAGGTCGGCATATTTATGCCAACGTATACGTATTATTTTTCTCTCTTAAAATATTTTTTGGGACAAAGCGCGAAGCAAAATCTTTGAGTACCTAACCTATGCCAAATCTACTCTTCAGGTTCCTGTATAGAAAAATTTGAGCTTCGTTGAATATTAACGACCTGACTCCAGACTTGGTATCGAAACACAGCGTGAAATTTCGTTAACTATATGGAAATTGGCGTGTGTTTGCTTTCATCACGATATTAATTGCGTCAGCATGTCGCCGCGGTGTCACGGCCGCCCCGTTAGGCCCTGCCGTACACAACATCCAAGTTCGAAGCGAATTTCGCAAACGCACGCGCTCTCTCAACAATCTACATATTTATTCTGTTCTTGGTATTTAATGGCTAAGTCATTTTGAATATTACCTATAGTTTTTTGCTTTTAAATAGTTTTCTTTGAAAGTTTATTTCAAACTTTTAAGGTTAATTAAATAAAATAAAATAAATATCGACGCTTGTAAGGTGAAATGGGATAAGCGACAGTTTTTTTTTTTATATTAAGTTAAATGCGCGGTAGAAATTCTAAAAATTAGCAAAATTTCTACCATTTATTTAACTCAAAATCCGAAAAAACTGTTGCTTATCCCATTTCACCATTCAAGCGTCGATACAATCTCCGGGTTCGATCAAGAAGACACTTAGTCACAAACCTTCAATGCAGAGTTCCATTTAAAATTAGACTGGACAATTTTTTTCTCAGGAATCGAAAGGTAAAACTGGAAATCATGTTTTCATATCAATATCATCATTGGTGGTGACCTAAGCCAAGTTTACTTAAAAGTATGAGAGGATTTGAGCGTTCAAGATCTGATGTCATATGAAACGAAGGTTAATTCTGTACTTTACTGTATTCTGTACTGTACTAGTAACTTTAAGAGCACAAAAACATAAAAGTCTATTCCTTGGCGCTCAAGAATATGATGACGCCATGATTAGCGCAACTAATACGCATCGGTCACTAACCATCACGTACAACTCAGCCGTGTATTTAGGTAAATACCTCCAAACTGCGATTTAGACTTGGCCATCTTTTAAGTACCTAAAGGTCTCTAGTATAGTACTAGGGAATTTCGATATGAAAAATGAATAGTAGCCGATTCTTAAACCAACTGAAAACGCATATAAAATTTCACAAAAATGTGTCAAGGCCATTTCCTCCGACTATGGTAGCTAACATATCGTGACACGAGATGTTTATAATAATTATAATAAAAGATTATTCGCAGCACTAAACATTAGCCACGATCGTTAATTTACATTTTATATTAGAGACAATATGAGAACTTTGGCACTTATACATATGTATCTTTCTCGAAGTAGATTAGATATGTATGTTATTAAAAAATGTAGTTGAGGCCTATTTCATTCTATTTGTCCAACTTTTTTCAAATAAATTCTTACTTGCTTATAATTTTACGGGCAACAGTACCTATAGAAAATACCATAAAAATACTCCTTCCTACTTTTTAGAGCACACTCTTTCAGAAATGCTCAAATAATTTAAATCAGTTTCATCGTAGCCAACCCGGGTCAACGCCTCAAAATCTTCACTATTACAAAACCTACATACGTAAACTTGAGACGAAATGTGAACTTGACTTTCTAGCTCGCGCGTTGAGAACATTTTTCGCATTCAAGGTAAAAAGACGTTTCACAAGCTAACCCGCACACTTTCTGTTGCGCAAGACATCTAGTTACTTTGTGCAAATATATTTAGATGTGGTCACTCGTGGATCTCTTGGCCTTGTCCTGGCTCCTGATCGATAAAACGTTGATAAATCATGGTATTTTGTATTACGAAATTCCGTTAAATCCATAGAGTCCGTGGACTGACATTTTACAATTAATTTTCTGGTTGGTTTACCAACTCAAATTCATTTATTAATCTACGATTCATGATTAGCTATCATCATTCATAAAAATATGACGCGGTGGAAATAACTGTATTAATATTTAAAAATCATCACTATTTCTCGTTTCTTAGCCAATTTCGCAAAAAAGGGGGTACTTATTATAGTAACAAGTTGCTAGCCTTAGTTGCTTCTTACGACGTCCACGGAGGAAAGGGAGAGGTTTGATTCTAAATCTGACGCCACGCGGGGGAATAAACTAAAAAAAATAAAAAATGGGGAAAGCGAACTAAGTAGATTAAAAGAAACTAAAGGATATAAAGTTTTTACCAGGTTCGCCGGGTCACTGTAAATAAGGTCACAATAAAATTTTACGAATTAAGTAACAATAATTAAATCTTACGTTACGGTTACATTCAACACCTTTATTTATCTTTGGCATGAGCGTTAAAAATTCACATCTTACAAAACTCTTATATCTACGGATTAGTTAAGATTCCGCGCGTTGCACCGTTGCGCGGAGTGAAGTAATCTAGGTGTAGCCTACAAACTTAATGCTATTTCGGAATGGGTCAAAACAGTTCCACCGCTCCGCCCATAGGGTCTGATTATGCGGCACGTGTCGTCAGTCACGGTCGCACGTGCTCGGTCTTTGAACTATCAAAACAAATGAAACGCTTCACTTCGAAACGATAAAAATCTGGTTGCATTTGTTTACAACTTTTGGCAGCTCCAAGATTTGAAGACATAATTACTTTAAAATAACAGATGTGATGCCTCAAGTAACATGCAAGTATACAGGGACCGACTTTACGATTGTCATTGATATACTTATTTCTGTACATAACCATATTTACATCATCGCTCGTGGAAACAGCCTCAAAAAGTGCATAAAAATAATTGACACGACGATAATATCGCCGCGAATCTCTCACTCATAGAGCCGACGATCCTTAAACATTGCAATTTTAGTAAATCAATTTACTTTTCCATTTTTAACCCAGGCCAGACTATTACCGTGAACGGTTCCAAGTCACAGAACGCAGCGAGCAGTGATCTCAGTGAGCTCTGCTTATCATCTCTTCTAAACATCAGTCGTGAGTCGTGAATTTTCGATGCATGTCAGTTAAAGCGTGAAGCAATTTTTGTCTGTTTATGGAGACTCGTCTGATGTACTTAGGTATTGTCTACAGCACCCCAATTACCACGGGATGGCTCGCAAGTTATGTCACACGCGACAAGAGTACATCAATTAGAATATTCAGTAAATTACTGACGCGGCCCTAGCTGTGTAGCCTACAAATTCAAGGAAAAGTGGCCACCAGGCAGTTGAGACTGCGAATTTTGGTAATAATTTACCCGTCTTGGCAATAAACTGTCATGTGGTGAGTGAAATGTTTTTAAAAAACGCTCACTGCGTCGCGATCTGCTTCAGTTTGAGCCACACTCCTCCATCCGCAGTGTAGGCCATTGAAGAAGGCTTCACCTTCATAGGAACTGGTGTTCGCTCGTCCAACACCAACTCGTATTTGTTTAGTATCTTTATCAACGCCATCTTCGATTGTATGTATCCTTGGCGGAGACCTGAAAAAAGTTATTTGAGAATTATTATTGTTACTTTGGCCAAAATAGAGGACTACCACATTTCGAACTAACTGGCAACTACCACTGGTACGGTCACTGCCCTCGCTTACGTATCCAGGATTTTTGGTACTTCGATCGTGCACTACTGCTATTACTACTATTATGTTTATTTCGGTATATTATTTAAATCTTAGGCTAGATTTTTACAATATTTATATAAAAATTATAAAATTAAATAAATTCCAAAATGTACAAATATTATAAAAAACTAACCTAGGATGCCATCGGTAGCGGGGCAAAACCCAAGTTAACGGTGGTTAGAGTTGCAGACTGAAGAACCTCTGGACGATGCGCGCCGTATCAAACAGCATCAGAATAGTCACTTCAGTTGAAATGTATTTTAAATGAAATAAAAGTCAGGTAGTAAATAATAAATATAATATAATCATAATAGTGCGCGATCAAAACACCGAAACTGCCTGATAAGTAAGTGAGGGAGGGCAGTACTTAATGTCATGATGAGCTCGTAGTGAGTTAGAAACGCGCATCGCGTTTGAGACAAAGACATGAATACGCATTTGTCACATACTTAGTCTTGGGCTATTGAGGTAGGCTCGCGAAGAAGCTTTATTTAGCGTTCCTAGTCATTGAAATGTTGTTAGATATATTGTTTATTATCATCATACAAAGTAGCCATTACATCATTACATGCACATAAATCGTTAAAACGTACACTTAGTTATTTGCAAGTCTAAGATGCGCGCTGTGAGATAGATGTTGATACTTAAATAATTTTTTTTTTGCCCCATAGTCTTGTTTAAGAAATTTAAAGTAATTTGTTGATGTAAATTTTAATAACTTTTATTCATTTAAAATTACAAAATTATACAATTTGAATAAATAAATAAAGACTTGTACTTTCTGGTGGTTTGCTCTCCAAGTGGTAAAGCCAATAATAGACAAATAAACATATATATTATCTGAAACATTTGCAGGAGAATAACACTTAACTTTAAACCAATAAAATTTAACTGGCCAAGTAAGTAAAGTCGAGTTCATAAATATATGAGCAGACAAATGCCAAATATGTAAACTTTTGCACCTTATTGTCATGTCATAAAGGTGTACAGATATTTTTAACCCTCAGTTTTGCTCATATATTAATGAACTCGACTGTACCTATACCAAGTAATACCTACCTATAGACCTCTAATTTACATGTTTAGAATATGAATGAGTAGGCACTAATTATCAAACAAATCGCCTCTTCCTTCGGCTTGAACATTTTCGAAGGAACTTCTAATAGGTAAGTATCTTAGTATTTTTTATGTCAAGCAATTTCATTTCCTTGTAGACACTATGACATTTAACGTGAAAAGCTTCTTCGGCAAGTTAATTCCTAAATTATGAGTATGCGATGATACTAAGGCAAGTTAAAAGTGATCTTTATATCAGGCGACTTAGCACGGCAAGGTGCGAATCGACGGGCGCGCAAGATACCTGTCACTGTCTAGAGGTCAAAAAATGACAGGTAGTCAGCGTTAGTCGACTCGCGAGTGTTGCCGTGCTAAGCCTGCAAAACCTGTAAGTGAAGGTTAAAACGTAGCTTAATGTCATCGTAATTGATTTGGCTGTTACTTTAGACACAAGGCCGCATTAATTTGAACTCTGGTTAAACTCATCATTAAGTTGTTTAGGGTCAGTGAATGGAATTAGCATTGAAATATAGTTACATGCCTATTTTGATCACTGAATTTTAAGCATAAACGGCTACATTAGTTGCTATTATAGTTGTTTCAAGTCTCGGGCGAGGCAGGCGAGTTTAGAAAATTTTAGAATGCAGTTTTGTTACTTTCTGGTAAAATGATCCAAACTTGAGTATCTAAGGTCAAAATAAAATCAAAATAGGTAGTTCAAAATAGGTCAGTCCAGGGCCCGATATATTCTTCCACGCTGTTGAGCAATTGATCTAATATTTTTTGAGGTTCCGTACCCTAAGGGTGAAAACGGGACCCTATTACTGAGACTTCGCTGTCCGTCAGTTCGTACTTCTGTCGCCAGGACTGTTTGAAGGGGCTCCCATACACAACACGTGACTTTTTTGTAAGTAGTTTTTATTACGGAACCTTTCGAGCGAGAGTCCGACTCGCTCTTGGCCGGTTTTTTTACCTATTTTCTGTAAATTACGCTTCAAGTCATCGTCATAATAGAACGTGAACGCGCGATCATCGTAAATTGCCGCGAATTTTACTCGTCGACAGCGCGTCCAAATAATATTGAATTATAATAGGTTTCCTCTTAATAAATTGATTTGACGTAGTTTCATTTACTCAGTGAACTAAGTCGGATCGTAGAAGTCTTAGAGGTCTTTGGTCAAACTAAGGGGGCGTCCATAAATTACGTAAGATGTTATTTTTAATTTTCTGACACTCCCTCCCCCTCTTGGTGAGATGTCGTGAGATTTTATTCAACCCCCTCCCCCACCCCCCGATCACACGTGAGATTTTTCAAAATGTGGGTTACTTGCGTAAACGCGTTGGATTACTGTAAAAAGAAAAAAAAAGAAAATGACGTGACTTCAAAAGAAAAAAACTATTTTTCTTCGTTCGAATACACTCATGTAGTGTCAAATATCCACGCGTCGCTTTTTAAGACCTTATTAAATGGAACAAAATAGACAAGAAAAAAAAGCATGAATAAGTATTTGCCGTGACCCTCCCCCCTCCCTCCAACATGAGATTAGATGA
>BHDV01065630.1:84138-127267 GCA_005406045.1 Adoxophyes honmai
TTAGCCCCTAGAGCTTAAAAAGGAGTTTTAGGCCCGCTATATAGGGACTAAAGAATCACTTTAAGAGCATGAGAAGTGAAAAAACGATAAAGTAGTCTACTAAAAGGCAGTGCTTTTTTGAAAAAGTTTACCATGTCCTGTGTTTTTAAAATCATACCTAGTATAAGTCAAGAGCATAAATATACATGGTGTCCCTCCCATAAGTGACAATTACGATTTACTGTGAGATCCTTCAAATCAATTCAAACTATTGCCAGCGCAAAAAATACGTCTCCATGAATAAGAGCGCACTTCAAGTTAGTTGACGAGTTAGCACTGTGGTCTAAATAGGAATGTTGACCAGTTGGCACTGTGGTCTAAATAGTAATTGTTGACGAGTTGGCACTATGGTCAAAATAGTAATGTTGACGAGTTGACACCGTAGACAAATTAGGAATGTTGACGAATTGGCATTGTAGTCTAATTACGAATGTAAACGAGTTGGTACTGAGGCCCACGTAGGAAAGCGGGCGAAGTAGGGAAGTGACGACATAGGAATGCTGGCGAATCGGAACAGTAGACCATATGCGAATGAGAACGACATAAGAAAGTAACGAAATGGAACTGTGGCCGAAGTCATCCTGAGCCATTGTATCCACCTTTATCTACACTGAGCGAGAAAATTATCCGGTATTCCTATGATTTATGATTGAAGTTATCCCTGTTTGTTACTTCTTCAGGCTAAGACAACTGGATCAATAAAATTTTGATAAAATTTTGTATTTCTATTTTAAATTAAGTACTAACAATATGACTGGTAGAGATCTTATCAAAATGAAGTAGGTACTTAACGTAAAGTACCCAATTTTCGGAAGCTTAATTCGAGTGATCGACACCCAGCTTTTAATTTTTGTTGCCTTTAGATTAGCGTTAAAAAAGTCAATTATGTATGCAGCGTCGGCCACTGGGTCATTTACATTAGACAGCTTTTTTTTACTTACCCATACATTTGCGCGGTCCTTCGCCAAACGGCATCCAATGACACGGATGCATTTTAGACTTCGACGTGGGTGAAAATCTGTCCGGATCGAATTTATCTGGATCCGGAAACACGTCGGGACTCATTTGTATGGCTTCTATGGGCACGAATATTAGCGTACCCTCGTCGATGACTAAATTACTGGTCGGTATTTTATACGTTTTCGTACACTTTCTGAAGAGAGCTCGCATCGGCGGATGCATTCGCATCGCTTCTGTAATTATAATGAAGAACATATGTAACTTTGGTTTTTTTACGACAGAAAATTTTTAATTCACTGTCTTGCTATTTTATACATGGAATGCTATAAAATTGTAATAAAATTTTAATTGTAATAATTTTTATGCCGACGGAATACAAACGGGCAAAGGCATCTTGTGACCACGTTAAATTTAATACATACATACATATAACACGCTTGTATTCCCAAATGAGGTATGCAGAACACATGTAACGCTACATATACAAAAAACTGGTCATTTCACGCTTCATAGGCACTTTTAGCATATTTTTTAGATTCCACGTTAGATGCCAGAGGTATTATACACATAGTGACAGGTTGATAGTTTGTTGCCTAAAATATACCTCAACCTGTTAGTCATCTCTTTTCGTCGTCCTCAGAAGAAATACTAACACCACACGCTTTTAACTATTTTTGGATTCTGACTTTTTTCTGAATGACAATCATTCGCTATGATATGAACTGAGTTTGTAACTCACCATCTATAACCATGTTTAGATAGACCATTTCGTTTTGGGCTTCATAGGAGCACACGCCGTCGTGCTTCGCTAGGACCCTCTGGACCTCCTCCCTCGCTTTATCCTGTATTAGGGGGCTCCGTGCCAGCTCGTACGCCGCGAACTGCCCCGCCGTAGCGGAAGTCTCGTACCCAGCGAACATATACAACATCGTATTGGCCACTATGTCATCCATAGACAACGAAAAAGTCTTCACACTCACTAAAATACACGTTCCAAATTAAAATACAGATCGCCAAGTTTTTCTATACTACAATAAATGTGTTCAAGTACCTGAAGTTTGCTCTTCCTTCATCAAATCTACGAGAGTTTGCAGGAAGTCATTGCGAACATAGGAGTGCTTTTGTCGATACTCAACGCTTTCTTTTACTAAACTATAAAAGAACTGCGTGATCCTCGGACTTATGCGTTTGATGTTCAAAGATTTAAAGAAGCTCGGCATGTAGAATGCTAAAGCGCGAACGAACGTCCTGAAATTTATGGTAATTATTATTTAATTTATGACTATTGTCAGTGCACTAATTACGTTGGTCTAGATTAAGAGTCAAAGTATGTTCGTATTTTTACACTTGATGTAAGTAATATCTCGTAATAATACTGAGTGAGCTACTTTCCTAAATTGCTCTACATGCAGTTTGAAAAGTTACGTATTTTATTTACTTTATTGTATAAACGTTGAAGTATAAAAATATTCAACATTTTGAGGTACCGTGTCACTAGATTTTTTTTTAATGTGGCCTTTTCGGCTAATAAACTAAGGAATGGTTTTTTATTCATTGTAATTATTTAGTTACTAACCAATACATTGTTTGCGGGTCGAAGTACTCGTAACCACGCAAAGTAAACTCCGAGTTAGGGTTTTTGAATCCATTGCACTCCACGCCGAACCCCACGCTCCCGATGATTTCCATAGAATACTTCGCGTAAAGGTCCGAGAAATTAACCGTCTCGCCGTTCGAATACAAAAGGTCCACATAGTTCAGTGCCTCGTTCGCGATATGCTCCACCAGAGGGTACATAACCTTTAGCTTGCCCGAAGTGAACGATGGCGATATCTTCGATCGGAGCGTTTTCCACTTTTCTCCATGTACGTTAAAGAGATGCCCGGCCAAAGGGTCGCCCTGTCCTCCGCTGAATATGCCATGAGCTTGGAAATGATCAAAGTCCTTGATCAAAATAAGCTTTGCTATCTCAGGGTCGTTGATGGACAGCACCGGCCGGTGGAAAGAATACGTCCCCACATAAGGCAAATGCTTAAATGTATCGTAACAGTCGATGTACAGCTGAAAAAACTGTGATTTCCTCTGTATCACTTGCCTGATGTTCCCAAAGGGAAACGTCGGTTTTGGACCGCTCACGCCTTTTCTCTTCCAATACGTAAACTTATATTTGAACCACAGATATAAACACAGAAAGCCAAAAACTAAGGAGATTATCACTTCGGTAGTGAAAATGTGCACTAGGAGAGTCATTTTACAGTGTTAATTTAATTAAACACATAAGTTAAAATTTTATTCGTCAAACTTCATAATGAAAAAATCCTTTTATCGTGATCCTGTGAGTGCACTAGCGGACCGTCGGTTAGTAAAAGCGATTTTTTTTTTCCGCCGATTGGACATCCACTCGAGACCTCCCTTTCGGTTGCAGCGAGAGATAAGTACTAAGCGTGCGAGTCGGCTCGACCGCTTACTTACCCTTCCATATATCCGCGAGCCGCCAGACCGGCCTGCCAGTCCGGCAGAGATCACACGAGCTCTGGTGCGATGACAAAAATCATTCAAGGGGTTACATAATACTATTAATGATCGGCGCGTAATTTTAAGAGCTGGGTTTATGAATAGCACTAGCTTTCCGCCCGCGGCTTCGCCCGCGTGGAACTCGGTTATATTGCGGTATAAAGCACAACTGTAAGAAAACTTCTCGTTTCAAACGACACACAGCGCCATCGATCTATCATCTATCGATCGGTCATCGATTTATATCGATCTATCATCGATCGAAATCGATCTATCAAGCAAACTATATTTTTGTTTTCCCTCGGGAACATCAATTTTTTCCGGGATAAAAAGTACCCTATTATTTAATCCGTACTTCTATCTATATGTCTGCAAAATTTCAAAGCAAGCGGTTCAGTAGTTACGGCGTGAAAGCGGAACAAACAAACAAACAAACAAACTCACTTTCTGACTTATAATATTAGTAAGGATTGCCACCTGTTAACATGCGGATCACCTGATGGTGAGCAATAATCGCGTGCTGCCGAGAGGCAGGTAAACCATAGCGTAACAAGCAATTGTTAGTTAGCGCTAAGTATGTGTCACCTGTTGATAAAGCCGGTAAATTTTTAAGTCAACAACCCCAACCCATTTACCTCAAAAAAAATTCGTCATTTACAAAACTATTCCTGCATAAAACAACTTAAATTATTTTTGTAACTTAAATAGCTGATGAATCGTAAAATAATATTTGTTCCCGTAATGTGTGTACGTATCCTTTATCCTAAATAAATAACAATAAAACGGTTACTGCTAATAACATCTATTAAACTCTTGAATACCAGCCGTATTAAGATGCAATATTCAAAATGTGCAATTTGGATCACAGAAACTAAAGAATACGGAGACAACTGGCGGCCACATCGCTATAAGTGGTCTCTCCCTGAAAGAGTGATGTAAAGTATGTTTAAGTAGGTATCCTGCAAATTGAAACAAAGCAAAAAGAAAGAAGAAGACAGTCATTAATCATTACCTTAAATGATTTTAGCGTTAAAAATAATCTCAAAATAATTGTATTTTACAGAAAAGCACTGTTTTTCAAAACATGCAGTTTTATAGTAAGAAACCTACGAGATATAAATCAAATAAACTGACGATTTAGGTAGATTGGCGGCAACTATCTCCCGAATGTATTTTGCTAAAAATGATTACGAAATGTGGAAAAGTCATGGTTTGCTCTGCCTACCCCATTTATAATATAAATAGGCATGAACTATGTAGGTATGTTTATTTTTCCTAATGATTACCTACTTCTAAGACCAATGAAAGGCAAATATGGTAGAGCTGTTTTGTTGTGACACCGTATCTTATGGGGGTGAAAACAAAACACTAACAAAACTCCCAGTCTTTCTCACACTACAGGCGTAAAGGCGTAGTTTAAATAGTTCTATCATTTTTCCTTAACATGAAGAATATGCCATTTTCTATGATAAATTGACGTGCAAACGTGTCGTGTTTCCCGAACTTTATCACGGACTGGCATAGTTTTAACACGCTAGCTTTTATCGAAGACGTTATACCACTGCTAGCTATCACAAGCGTGTCATGTGCATGTCACAAGATTAGAAATAAAAACATGTCTAGAAAAGGTGTCCACGACTAAAATATCTACCTTCTCTTGTCTTATGGTAACATAATAGTGTAGTCAAGTAAAAAACGCGTTTTAATGAATTTTGAAATTTATTTCATAAAACGATTCCTATATTAATGTACATACAACCGCAAAACTTTGAACAAAAATACTAATCGTAATACATATTTATTTTATATTGTATTACTTAGTCTACCTTAGTAAATACTTAGGTTACCTACATAGATATTGTAAAAAAGCTACAACTCATAATGTTACGTAGGTACTTCACTTAAATCACTACCATGTTTCTATAGCTTGTAGTCTTTCACTTCACAGAATTATTTACACTAATTACAATTTACATTAGTTAACTAAATAGATATAGGTAACATGAACAACTATGTTTTGTATTCATAGGTACAGTAAAAGCTCCTTATTCGCGCTTCCTTCATTCGCGTTTTCACTATTCGCGGATCAAAAAATTGTGACCCAATTCCTATATTCGCGGCAAAAATTTCGTTATTCGCGGACTTATTGCTTAAAATGACGAAGAATCTGCGCAAATTCAAACTTTGACTAGGCGAGATGGGTTCGAACTCATAGAACAAGATAAATTACATTCAGGAATTGCTTGAATCGCAAAGTGAAGATTTGACTGAAAGCGACTTGGAGGTAGTGTTATATTCACAGCCTATTGAAGAAGAGGCTTCAACAAGCACTGTGAACGTGAGATTTTATCCGTAATATTGATCCGTCTATGGAACGAAGTGTTATTTTTTGTCACCTTGGAACTTATCCCCTATAATCCCATACAAATTACCATTCCGTATTCACGGTTTCTGTATTCGCGGCACATTTTTGGAACGTATCCCCCGCGAATAAGGAGCTTTTACTGTATTTCATTTAGAGTTTAGTATGACAAGGGACATGTCGAGTCGCACGCGAAATAGATCAGGGGGCACGGCAGTGCCCCCACCAAGTCGAGCGCAAAGCAAGCACTGCCGTACCATCCTTTACAGGAACCATTTCGCGGCATTTTCAGGCCCCTATTTGAGAACCTTTGGATAATACCAGGACGCTGAAATTTTCGTTATCTAGTGAGCTATAATCACATACTTAAAATCCAAAATTTCAAGTCTGTAGGTAATTCAGTTCCGAAGTTAAGCGAAAGCAAAGTTTCGTATTTTCGACACTCACTCACTCACTCATGATCATCAAAATAGAACTAGTACTTCCCGTAAACTCAGAGAGCTGAAATTTGGTACATGGCTAGGGGTTAACGACTACATAAAGGGAAAAATGTAAAAACTAGGATAATCGAAGATCTGGAGTACCTGGTGAAAACACTAGAGCCCAACCAAACTACTATAGAGATCGACATACCTCCTTTACAAAAAATATTCAACTTAGTGGGTCGCTTCATTTGATGTCAAAAATCTGAGGTTTGAAGTATCTGATGAAGACCCTGAGCTGCTCTGATACATAAAAAAAATCGACTGTAATTGAAAAAATCCAGCGTAGAGAGACACATCTTCTAATTTAAGGAACGCGAATGGGCAATACGAAAAACTGTTCCTACTGTACGAGATCAAAGCCGGAAAAAAGAAAAGAAAGATAATTTGCAAAAATAAGTAAATGTGTAAAATAAGAAAATCTAACATAATTAATGAATATGCTCACGTTTCTACAAAAAGAAGTGAAATCCCACCAAAAACATTCTGTAAAAAAACTACCCAAGTCTCGTTGAAGCTGCTTGTTTATCTCTAAAAAGTAATGAAATCTAGACATAGTTGTGCCAAGTCTAAGGTTCCTAACTGCGATTTCTTTATTATTATAGTTAATGTTGTGTGACTTGGCCGTTGAACACTTTATATCAATTACCCATACCAGTATGGGCTATTATCTCGCGTAACAAACAAGGTAGTTGCAACATTATATGTTAACAAAATTGACTTGTACCCACTAACATATAAAAAATGTTCAACGGCCAAGGCACACAACTTTAACTATTATAATAAAGAAATCGCAGTTAGGAACCTTAGACTTGGCACAACTATGTCTAGATTTCATTACTTTTTAGAGATAAACAAGCAGCTTCAACGAGACTTGGGTAGTTTTTTTACAGAATGTTTTTGGTGGGATTATACCTACCTGACATTGTCTAACTAGTGATGTCAGAAAATTATAGGTAGTCTCTTCCGCGCGCGAGTTGACTGCGGGTGTTGCCGTGCTAAACCTACATGCGGGTTAACCTGTCGTCTGTGTTTGAAAAGGATCCCAAAAGTACCCGTCGTATGCGTATGATAAGGATCAGTATATAACGACTGTTTCAAATTTTTGCGAGTTAGGATCCTTATCAAACGCAGACGAGAGGTTAAGTTTTGCCACGTGAAAATATAATAAATAATTATGAATGTATTTGGTGGTAAGCTAGACTTAACGTGATCTAATTTGGACTGTCAGTAGCATCGCTATCTGCCTTGATCACCTCCTTCCTTAATTGCACTAAATGTTGTAAATACTTCTTTGGAGTCCTCTCTTGTGGGATACCAGTAGAGTTCCTGCGATGATTCATCAGATACCTGTCATATTTATCTGCTGACGCCTCTAAGCTGTTACAAGATTCAAATATTTGTCGTTCTATTTGATCGTAAGCATCATTTTGTTCGTTATATTTTTTATATTGGTCTTCAAAGAACTGTTTGCTACGTAAGAAATTGTATTGCGGGTTATCGGTCCTCACGCTTTCACTGGAACTGTAATCTCTAGTGCTATCGGAATTCAAGGATCCACGAACTCTGGATTTCTTTTCATCTAAATATTCTTTCTCCAAACCCAAGAAATCCCTATAGAGCCTTGATTTAGCTGTCCTGTATTTAGAATTACTCTTATAAACAGGTGAATAGTGGATATTCTTATAATTACATGTCTTATTATTAAAATTGCCACCCTTTTCCCAAACAAAGGAGTCAGAGTCCACTTTGCCCGATGCTACAGACTCTGAGGAATTACCTGCGTGAGATGAAGTATCATCATCGTAATCTTTTTCTGAAGCTGTGTCTGATATATTTCTATTGTTGTCTAATACGTATGCGTTTTCTTTTTTTTCATCAGTAGGGGATACTATTTCTTTATTTTTTAATTCTTCACTTTTTACACAATTTATTTCAATATCATTCGATATCTTATTATTCCCCAAGTCGTTCTTGTCTGAACTATTTACTACACTGAGATTTGTTAGATTATCTGTAAATGTAACAATTCTTTTAGTATTTTCTTTTTCTCGCAGTGGTGATATTGCTATATTATATGGATAAAGATTATCATTGCGACCCAAGATCATGTCTTTAATCTCATTTTGGCTTGCTTTGCATAAACTGTTTACAGACACGCGAGGTAGCGAAAAGTCGTCTGCTTCGGGAAAATCTTCAGTGACTAATTGTGTTGTACTGGAAACATTGTCGCTTCTGACGCTTAAGTGATTTTTGCTCAAGAAGTCCAGATTTTCCTCAACATGAATGACAAATAATTCCTTGTCTCCGCTTGATACTGGTTCGATAGCACTATGATTAGTCAACAGGTCAGGAGTCGTACAAGCATTAATTGTATCATTAAGTCTATTAAGATTTCGACCATCATTCGCAGTAGCAGCTACTCCTATATCATCATCAGAACTTTGAGATTCAGATTCCACATAGTTTTGAGATATGTTTATATGAATGATTGGAGTAGATATGCATTCGTCTGCTTTCCTAACATTATTAATGTTTAGCGATCTTTTTCGTCGAGGAGGAGGTAAAACTTTAGTTTGTGTGTATCTATCAGATCTTACTGTATCATCCGTCATCATAAATGCACTTTTGAGGATGGCTTGTTTCACCTCAGTTCCCGTCGATTTATCATACAAATGCAGTGATCCGCACTTTGGTCCAATGGCAACATCTTTACACCGTGGCGTTATAGGATTAGTTTCAGTGCTGGCGTCACGATAGATAACGAAAGCTTTGTCTTTGGTACCGTATGATTCCAAATCTGATTGTACATCTATACCTTGATCTTTAACTCTTATAACTGTTCTTCTTGTTTGAGTATGAGCAGGAATACCGATTCTCCGCTTATTTCTTAATGCTTTTTGACTCAAATCCATCAGCCGCTGACGTGCATTTGTACAAATTTTCAACTCGCTAAGAGGTTCCATTATCTTCCTGTCTACCATTGATTCAACTTTTGAAACAGCAGCCTCTTCTTTCTTTTTTAATTTTGAGTATAACCTTTCAGTTACAGATGCTACTATTTCAGCTCTCTGATTATCGTAAAGGATGGAAACTTGTGGTGTTTTTGTTTTAACTTCGGCACTTATATCCGCTTTGCTTTGCCGCGGTGATGGGTCATGTAATGATTTTTCAATAGGCAATACCTCTTGTGATCTATAATGATGTTTTTTGTGCCTAAGTGGTGCCACCAATTCCAGTTCACTTCTCGTTCTTTCTAGATCTCTAGGTGCTAATAATTTATCTACTTCTTTATTAATTTCATTAGCTATATTTACATCTTTATTTATAGCATTAAGTTCATCTGAGCTTGTGAATGGTGAAGTTATTGCTTCCGGATTATTATCACTATCAGCCTTAGGTTGCAACATGTCTAGTAAATTACCTATGTTTGCTGCTTTTTCTAATTTTTCATCATCATTCTCGACATGATTCGCTTGGAGAGTCCAATGGCGGTCTTCATAAATTATCTTGCCCGTTTCAGGTACCTGAAAATACAACAGTGGGTTTAATAGTGAAAAATAGAAACGCTTAGCAAAATCACATCGCAATGGACAGAGAAGCCTAGAATTGAAGACTATTGTCTCTTATATTTACTAACGTATTGAATGTGGTGTCGGCTCAGCTCGGCAAGGAGGTTGTTATAGTGCGCGTGCAGGGCGGTGCGGGGGGGCGCGGCGCGCGGAGGGGGCAGCTGCCGCGCGCGCGCAGACCAGCGGAGCGTGGACGCCGACTCGCCGTAGCAAGCCACGCTCGGGGATACGGCTGTTCATAGCGAAATAGCGACGTCACAACCATGTTTAGAGATAAGCGTTCATCATCATACCCGTGTATCCGCAGCTGGACATACGGCCTGCCACTTAGCCCGAAAAAAGCTGGAAAAGCATGCACTGTCTAGGTTCTTGGTTCGATTCTTAGGGTAGGTTTTATTTTCTAATTTTTTTCTTCAGATTTTTGATACAATGTGAATTGTATCAAAAAAAATAACGGAAAAACCGTCAAGGTTCTAAAAAATCGCTAACTCAGCCCAAATAAAAAGTGCAGAAAGCTTGGACTCTGAGGGTTCTAGATTCAATTCTCTGGGTAGGCTTTATTTTCTGATTTGTCTATAGATTCTTGATACAGTCAAAAAATATATTCCGTGATAGTTCTGAATTAAGTACTTAATCCGTTGTATCAAGTAACTTTGCCCCAATGTACCTAACGAGGCTTTGTAATGAACTTACTAGCTATTATAAAAGTGCAGGCGCCGCCGGTGAAGCAGTCCTTCAGCAGCCAGGTGAGGGCGGAGTCGCGGTACGGGACGAACCTGCCACGGCCGCTGCCTCCGCTCACTGCATAAAATAAACTCTTGTTGAATAATTTACGGATAACTCACGTTTTTAAATCGAGTTTAGCTCGACATGTTTCGGGCTAATTCGCGTCGTCTCTTCGCGCGAAGAGAGCGGTGGCACGCAGTGCGGGTTTGGCAGCAGTAGCGGCCGCGGCTCCTAGATAAGGGGATATGAATTAACCCGCAATAATGTCGAGCTAAACTCGATTTAAAAACGTGAGTTATCCGTAAATTGTTCCATGTGAGTGAGTCTCACGGTACTTTAATGTTCAAAATAAACTATACTAATTTGGTCCATCAGTCCGATTGCTGCGATGACAAAGACGGCATGAAGCTCACTACACCCATCTCACATCGGGCGTTACATTAAGTGATCGATAGTACTTCTTGGGGGTGTAAATTACAGTTTGGCTTTAAGAGCCAAAAAAATTATGCTTGAGCCACTTTGGAGTTTTTCACAAGAAATGTTATACACCATATTTACCAACACGTACATACATCACACCTATACTCCTAAATGGGGTAGGCAGAGCACACGAGACGCTGCTTAGTCAAAACAAACAAATTTCGTGGTTTGTTGCCACTTCTAGCATATTTTTTATGTTTTAGTGATAGGTTGCTAGCATGTCGCCTAAAATATACATTAACCTACCGACGTAGGTGTATAAAATAGAAAAATCATCGTGCAGATTCTAAGGCACGGGTATCAAATTAAAACCTACCTAGTTCCATTAGGTATTCTTACATCAACATAGTTGCTTACGACACGATAAATTGACGATCGCGAGATTATTATTGTCACGAAATGGCTTAGAAAAATGTTTAAAAGTTGGATTTAATAATTTTCCACACAAAAGCTGGCAAAACTTATTTCTGCAAAAGTAATGAGGTGAAGGTGATTAATAAAGCTCAAAAGAGAAAAGCGGAGGAAGTTGGAAAATTTAATGATAGTTGGTGGTTTGATTTACCTAATTGTAGTTATTCCAATTTGCTAGCAGAAACTTCCGAAAGTTCATGCCATTAGCGATTAATTTACGGTATCGTTGTGATAATGAAGAAAACCATTAGTCGAGGACGTAATAAACAACCCTGGGAAAATGTTGCTTATTTACTAACCACGCAGGATAAACGTTAGATATCTTTGTTAATCATTATTTGGCAAAAATAAGCAAACCAGACATACCTAACGCCACGGCTTCGCAACCGATTTTTAACCTCCGCCCACTTTGAGAACACATTTTGTAGAACCCCTGAACTTACATTTAAATGGATTTGTACCCGGTATTCTACTGCTTAGAAAATGTTTGCATTGTGCTTCAGGCAACAAGCTGGCAACCTGTCACTTATACCTCTTTACGGAATCTGAAACGTGGCTAAGGAATGTAAAATAGTCATGGTTATTTCTATGTAGCGTTTTCCGTGCTCTTTCTACACCGTTTAGGAATACAGGCGCGATGTATGTGTGTGAGTATTTGAAGAAACATGCACATTGGCCCGTTTTCGCGCTTCCTTTGTAATACGTTAATCACGCGTGATCTTGTAACAATATGAGTGCACATCATACGTGATAGGTACTGATGTCCCTATTATTTGATAATTACTTGTCGATTATAGCAAATACTAGGGTAATATCTTATTCTTCAAAGCAAAACAAAATGCTTAGTCTTACCCAAAGCTGATATAACGTTGCTAAGCGCGACGAGTGACTTGTTGATGTTTGCACCTTCCTTTTGCCTTCCGCCGCCACCTCCCTCCCAACTTGCTTTTTCACTAGATATAGGAAAAATATTCATAGGTAAACTTAGGTGTTTAAATAACGGGCTGATTAAATTTATCAAATTTAACACAAACTATCGGCATTTAACTTAAGTAGTGGGGGTAAATTCACGCCTCGCTTTTTCTATGGTAAAGCGAAGCGCGAATTGGCCGCCGCTGCTTAAAATCTTGCCAAGTTAGAAGCCGGAGACTGTAACATCCATGGGTGAACGTTCGGGCAACTGAACCGCCGTCTTTATTCCCAACAATTTTTATCAGATTTCTTAAGAAAAACATTTTTATACGGAGTGAAATCAAAATGGTGACAAAAAATAAGTGTTTCTGGCTGTAACCTACCTGCCAGCGAGGTCAGCAAGATGCAGGGTAGCCCTTGGGGTGCTGAGCTCCAGCAAGGCGTGGGATCGGGATGAGGCGGTGTTCCGGCGGGTGGCTGCGGTCCGCCGCCGACGGCCGCCCTCGGAGACCAGAGCAAGGAGGGTCTCGACGTCGCTCACGGCCACACGACGAAGGTCTTTTAGAAAGAAAAGTCGTATGACAGAAATTGGAGGGTCTTTTACTACCACAATGTTTTTTTTTTTAAATACTTAACCACTGGTAAAAGTTGAAATAATTTAAACAAAAAAAAAACGACTTCAAATTAGCAATATTTTGAATGTAAATTCTTGACTTTATCAATTAATTACCGAAAGCCCCGTACATGTCCCTATAACATTTGAAGACCTCCCTCGATTTCCCATCCCATCCCAAGATCCCATCATCATATCCCAACTTAGTGCCAATCGGACCAACTCGGAGTTATACCCTTTCGATTAAAAAATAAATTAAAATCGTTTCACGGTTTTCGGTTCGGAGATATCGATAACATACAAAAAAACAACACAAAAAAATTAGATCGAATTGATAAGATAACCTCCTCCTTTTTTGACGTCGGTTAAATATACCCCACATTTTAATTTTAATATGTCGTTGTTATGTTGTTATCTGGAATATGGATATCGTTTTTTTTTACTTACTCTGTACGTAGGGCCCCTTCGTAGGATGCTGTCGCACGCGCAGGTCCTTCCGCGCGTTGCCCCGCCTCCTCGGCAGCGAGTTGAACGGGAGGGGGGGATCCTCCCCCACCAAGAGGTCGTGGACGCGCTCGTTGTAGATTTCTAGGAAACTACAACAAAATTTACTGCTTGAATACATCTTGTTTTAAAAGCACCAGCTCCCTGGGCATAGAGGGCAGACCATCTCAAAGTGAGTTCCGCGGAACCCCAGGGTTCCGTGACACTTCTGTAGGGGTTCCGCAGGAATGTAGAAAAAAAAACAGAACACCGTTTTTGACGTTATGACGCGTCGTCGTATACACGGACGGACGGACTGATAAATAATACACGTAAAAATGTTTTTTGTAGGGTTCTGTTAAGTTTTTCGCTTTCCAAAAGGGTTCCGTCACCAAAAAAGTTTGAGAACCACGGCACTAGCGAAACAATGTTGGCCACCCAGGTCAAGTCCGCAAAAAGTTAGTGGTTTGTCACTTACTAACGTCACTGTCACTGTCACAGAAACTGTACAGAGCCAATAACCGTAGAGAAAAAAGGCAGTAGCGTTACGCCCGATCTTTGGCCCGCCAATAAGAGCACAGCGATCGCCTCGATGGTTTGGCGGAATCGTCTCCGAACAACCAAAATGACATTAGTTCTCTAGTGGGTCTGTCCACTATGATTCTGGGTGACGAGATTTCTACGGCGCCCCGCCAATTAAGAGCGATAGGTTACAAAGGGGTTCACGTGGCGCTGGCGCCCCTTTTACTCGGCGCCCTGAGCGTTCGGTCAACTGCGTCCTACCTTAACGCCCCTACTCAGAATGCATTGCACTAAGTTTCATCGCATTGATATTTTTTGGAGAGACATAAAGCGGAAATTACATTGAAGCGATCACCTAATGCGATCGCTGCACACGTTCCAAATGTCAACGAACGTCGTCATTACATTATTCTGTTCGCCGACCGCCGTCACCTAGTCAAGCTGTGACAGCTATCTCTCGCCGAATGGTAACGACAACCGTATTCTTTCTTTTGCGGTCACCCCACATAGCATAAAGCTTTAGCATTTATTTAGCAAAAGGAAAAAAAAACAAAAAAAAAACTCTATACGTTGTCGGTTTAGGTAGTTAAATCAATGTAAACAATCTTGACGTGTCTTTTTATTTAAACGTACACTTTATAAATCGAAATCTTTACATTTTACAATTTTGGTATGAAAAAATCATTTACTTTCATGATTGAATTGTATAGTGTAACGATTTTTATTTTTAGACTGTGTATTTCAATAAAAAGACATGTCAAGATTGTTTATATTGTTTTAAGTACCTAAACCGACAACGTATAGTTGTAATTAATAGAGCATGTATTTTTAAAAAACTGTTGTCTTTGCGCGGAGCGCACGGTTTATTCTAAAATTAATAAAAAAAAATACAAAATCATCAAGGTAGGTACGGACCACGAGTCCGTAGATGAAAAACTTGTTTTAATAAAAAAAAAAAACTTTAACATTTAACTAAGTAAATACAAATGTTTTTAAATATTAAAAGTGAATTAAAAACCAGCAAGCACTTTGTCTCATAATTTGAACTTTGTGATTCTCACTCATATCTCTTACTAAGCAGGATTTACTACGTTTTTTGTTGTTGTTTTAATTAAGTACCTCGACGTTTCGGCCACGTTACAGCGACCGTAGTCTCGAGAAATCTCTACTACTAGTCTGACCATTAACTACTTGTTAATCAAGTCATTATTTTTCCCCGTCAAGCCTTAATATTTTATCTTATCATTATCTAGTGTACCACCTATAGTTCGGTAGGTAGGTACTCTGTTTATTTTAAGATGGGAATTTCATAATTTGAAATTATCTCTGGAATCCAAAGGTAAAACTGGACATAATTGATGCAAAATATTTTCACTATTATTGTTTGTTAGCTATAATGCTCTCAATTCAAACGTCACCACAATTTGCAGCGATACCTAGGATTTACTTAAAAATATTAGGATTTGACCGTTAAAATTCTCATCTTAAAATACTTAAACAGAAGTATGGTGCAGACCGGTTACTTACCTATCTTTTCGTTTCAACAGTTAAACTATAAAAAAATCACCGTCGCGGGCTAAGGCGGGCGGTGCCTAGGGCGGGAAAGAATAAACTAAACTGTTCTCGCCATTATAGGTGTGAAGCCATACCGGAGCGACGTACAGGGCCATTCTATTCTATACCTTAACATGAATCCGCTGTTACTGGAACCGTTATACAAGTAATACGTATTGTATTGTGCCGTGTCATGTCGGGCTTAGAATAACAACTCCATTTCTTTCGTGGATGTCGTAAAAAGCGTCCAAGGCTGAGGTATATTTTAGGCGACAGACCATGAACTTGACACTACTTATTATAGGTATATTTATGTCAAGTTAATGCTATGAATTCTCACGCCAAACTTTTGCAATTTTCATGAAATACCCATAGAAAAAAGCGAAATCGTTTTAGACTATTTTAAACTAACTATCTAAGTACTAAGTAACCAATACAATAATTGAGCTTGGCTGCAGCTTGGCTGAGTTATATAGCTGAGACATCTAGCTCAATATATCCTTGGCCGTATTTTATCGACATGTAGCGAATACACGTGTTATTAGCTTACGATACATGTCAGATATTAGTGCAGATTAAACCGTGATCGTAAAGGCTGCATTTATGAAGGGCAAGGTACTTCGAAAGGGTGGGTACACTACACCGACCGAAGCCTCCTCGTAGCTCTGATTTCCTGGTATAAAAATCATAACATGATCAGTCATTTAAGTCGTCGCCGTAGCTAAAAATCTATAGGCATAAAGACGTGTAAAAAATCTTAATTTAAAAGCATAAAGCGGGAATTACACTGAATCGTTTAATGCGATCGCCGCTCTTGTTCCAAATCCAAACTGCATCGGTCAACGAACGTCATCTTTACGCTAGACTGTCCGCCGATCGTCAACACCTATGCAGGCCGTGACAGCTGTTACTCGCCGAACGCGGTCGACTACCACGTGCACTACAGTTTTGCGGATATAGGATGCGGAGTAGATACGAGTCAGTGAAATTGCCGCTTAAGTCATCTCATGACAATCCATCGGGAGAGCCGATAAGACATTAGCAAATGTGATGGCGAATAATCGTTGTAGAAGTGAATGCAAATAGAACGACTAGACCTGGAGCTGGAGAAAATTTCTAAAAACAAACAAATGGCTATCATGTCAAAAACGCAGACAGAAATCGCAAACAACAGAGATTCAAATAAATTTAGTATCAAAAGTATTTACCGGTGTTCTCCTTTCTTTTTTTAATTTTCTCCCCGTCCCAGGTGTAAAACTGTGCCTATTTACATTTCACAATTTAGTTTTACTGTGGTGCGCAATGTTATTTTATTAGTAAACAAATAACACTGATTAATTTGGTTAATTTGATTGTTTCTGTCGTGTAAGTAGCCCCTCGAGCCCATCTCCGGTGTAGAGCTGCCCTAAGCAAAGGGTGTTAAGGTTGCGTGCCGCCGCGGCCTTGGTCGAGGCGCCCCGTTTATTACGCCATTCCAACTTAATCGAATACAACCGACAATAAAACAATAAGCGATTAAAGACTGATGCAGATACGATACGGCGCGAACTTTCTTATTACACAATTCTCATTTCGTTTGTTTTCGTTGGGAAAAAAATCATGGCACTTACATTTTTAATTAAGGCAAGTTATCAGGATAGTGATATGCCTACAACCGATACACTTACGTGTGTTTTCACCGAGAACACTCCCGGTAGTTTTATGTTTAAAGTTATTAAAAGTTCATTTGCACATTAAGAGGCTGTTTTAGACCGTATTTTGCGCTATAGGTAATGTTCCGACGTTTGTAATTTAATATGTACCTAAGTAGGTAAATCATCACAACCACAAGTGACCATTTGACTTAATTCAACGTTTTGTATATTTCATATTTAAAATTGCTTATAATACATAATTGCCCGTGTGGTGCTGGGTTAGAATAGCACCTCCCCCTTTCTTCCCGTGGGTGTCGTAAGAGTCGACTCTGGGAAAGGGATAGTGTATTGGGGGCGATAGGCTAGCAACCTGTCACTGCAATATCACGTTTAACCATCTGGTTACCCTGAAATCGCTAAACGTGGCACTGGATTTTGAATTCATGTGCTCTGCCTACCCCTCTTGGGAATACAGGCGTGAGAATATGTATGTATGTATGTTATAATACAAGTAGCGGTTAGCCCCGTCTCCATTTGCGTAGAATTCGGTCATCACTATCCTACAGGAATAATGCATTTTTCCGGGTTAATAACCTTTCTTAACGTTAAACTATCTCCTTACCAAATTTCTTCTAAGTCGATTCTATGATTGGAACTTGAAAAAGGCAGTAGGTAGACAGTTTGTTTTACGTTTAAATAAAATATCGTAAGGTTTTTAGTAGGTATGGACACATTGATGAAGACACGCGATTGCATTGCATAACAAATAACGCCACGTTGGCAAAACTATTGGTAGCATCAACTCTCGAATTAAATTAGCAAATAAACCATGAAAGCAAGAGGCGTTGTGTTGAAAGCTTAATAATTTATAAGCAGTTTTGGGTAAGTTTCGGTTGAGTTTGGAATGCAATGAAAAATGGCGAAACTCATTCCGTTTTTGACTATGAAGCGGTCGCGTGAGATCGGTGGTATTGCTTCTTCACACGAACTGTATAAGTAAATGACAACGAGACTATTCAAACACTTCTTCAGTGTCTGGACTAGTTGGGAACTTGATTTAGGTTTAATCGATAACGCAGTTGCATGGTATACCTACCTATGCGCTCAAAACTGACGGCAGATGCTTCAGATAATTGTATCCTAATAAAATCTTATTGAAAAGCTGGTAATTTCACCAAATAAGTTGGCAACATCCCGGCGAGACAGTGTATCTCCTCTGCTCACAAAATATGGATACTTATCTTACCTATGTCTACTCTAGTTGTTTTTAACTTTATTTTTCTCTGGGACCACCTGACAACATTTTTACTGTGACATGGACATAACAAAAAAAAAAAAAGATTTTTTTGTAGCTAAGCATGTACTTATACATTTAAGTCCTTAGTCTGTATCATGTCTTTACACACGTCATGCATAGAGCTTGGTGATTCGTGACCCACTTTAGGTGTTTCCAGGGACCACCGGTTAAAACCGGTCCATTCTAAACTCTAAAACTATTGCTGTATGTTTCATCGGTGCTCACCTGACGGTGAGGTCGCAGGGCTCGGCGCCGGCGAGCGCCCGGCACAGCCGCGGCACGAGCCCGGGCTGGGCGTCGGTGCCCATCATGGTGTGCGTCTTCCCCGTCGCGCTCTGTCCGTAGGCCAGCACGCAAACCGACGAGAGGCGAGACAGACACGATATGACGTCACGACCGATGAGGTCGAACACCTGAGTATGAAAAAGGCTTTGTATAGTTTATCTTAAGACTTCAGTGAAACATAACCAAAATACCTAGTAGCGTAATAAACTTTGGGAGAAGATCTTTTCAGTGCAATGGTCAACACAGTTTCTGTCACCCTCCAGCCAATAATACTTTTTGTAACTAAAAATGATGCTAGAACTGGCCGCGAAGCGTAAAACAGTCATGGTTTTGTCTATGTATCGTTTCTTGTGCTCTGCCTATCCCACTTTGCAATACAGGCGTTTTGTATGTGTGTTTAGGTATGTGTATACCCTTGATGCCCTAGATATATCACCAATTTAGACTGTGGAGTCTTTATATTACGTTGGCAAGACGACAAAGCTCGAAAAGTAATGTGCCCTAACTCGACTTTACTACAAATTACCATCAAATTCAATAATCATCAAGTATGAAAAGGCAAATCAGTCGATGGCGTTCCGCGTTCATGAAAATTGTATACGGTCAGATCATCGATATAGGTAGATAGGTACTAAAAAGAGGGCCAAATTGGAATTACTCGAAACCGACGCACAGTGTTGCGGCAGTAGGAAAAAAACGAAAAAACAAAAATGTAGGTAGATCAAATACAAACATTATTTATTGAACTTATGTTAATAATGTATCATATTATGCCAAAAACGAGGATACTTTCTCACAGAAACATTGCTAAAACGCTTGTCAAAGTTTAACAATTTATTTCTGAGACGTTTAAGTGATTTCGAGTTGGGTGTTTCAAACTACGATTTTCGGATACAAACTATACTATTATTAAAATTGCAACATGGATTCTGTAGACCAAGGTATTGTCTTGTAAAAACGTTTTATCTAATTGAAATATTACAAACATTTTATAAAATACGGAATATTTAAATGCACAGCTTCAATACAGGTGGAAATTTTTCTTCTATCGACCTTTAAGTATAATATTCCACTTCGTGCCGCCATAAAATGTTAGTGACAGTGAAGTATTGACCTTATATTACTGGAATATAAAACGCAAAGTTGCAACTTTTTGCAAACTTTGACTGTAATAATAATTGTTTACCGCAGGGCATATTGTTGAAGGAGCTTGTAGCGGTTATATTTCGAAATCCATCGAAAACTTTGGACAGAAAATGCACAAATTTATTAGAATTTGTAAAACAGAAGCTAAATTACCCGCCAAAATACCAAAATTAAGTAAAAGGAAAGGTTTCGACTTCCGTCCATCTTCCGTCTGTCCGTCTGTCTACGGGCTGTATCTCACGAACCGTGAAAGCTAGAGAGTTGAAATTTTCACAGATGATGTATTTCTGTTGCCGCTATAACAACAAATACTAAAATAATAATAATTATAATAATTAAGGGGGGCTCCCATAGAAAAAACGTGTTTTTTTTTGCTGTTTTGGGTCTATTTAAATAACTGTAACAGGTAAATACTTGATATGGTCACATAATATTTAATTAAATATTTACTTTAAAAGAAAGTAATTAAATTAAAATAAAATTAGTATTTAAGGGGGGCTCCCATACAAAAAAACCTGATTTTTTGTTGTTGTTTTGTCCGACTCGCACTTGGCCGGTTTTTTTATGTATAATTCTTCATTCTGTACCATATAAAGATAATTAGTCAACAATAAACCTTAAAAATAATTTCGTCCCCTACCTACTATGGAGCCGCAACACTGTGCGACGAGCATGCAAGATGATGATAGTGATAAATAGTGTTCAAGTTCAAGCGAGATAGTATCTAGAAGTCAGAGTACAATAAAGTGAAGCGTTATGTTTATAATATATCTGTCGAAGGCGGATTGTAAAATCCGCCGTTTTACATTACGCCTAGCCGTTTTGCAAAACAGCGCCGTTTTGTAATGCGGCGATTCAACGTTTAGCCGGATTGAATCCGGCTGAATAAAAAACCGCCGGAATGAATTCGGCGCTAAACGTTATTCATTA
The DNA here is from genome assembly GCA_005406045.1 of Adoxophyes honmai. Classification (NCBI taxonomy): domain Eukaryota; kingdom Metazoa; phylum Arthropoda; class Insecta; order Lepidoptera; family Tortricidae; genus Adoxophyes; species Adoxophyes honmai. Next base: position 105,061 of record BHDV01065630.1, read on the forward strand.
CGGCTAGGCAGAATGTAATACGGCGAGAGATTAGCCGCCACTTTGTCGTTTTTAGTTCAGATTTTTAACACTCGTGGCGCTGCCTAACATAAACAGTAGAGGATTTAGAGGTTTTAATAGGTTAGGTTAGATTACATTATTTAGATTAGGTTAGGTAAGGTTAGTTTATTTTATTTATATTTATTTTATTTAGCATTCTTTATTTTGTAAGTATTGTTACCCTACAATTTTAGTAGTATCGCAATTACAATCCGGCTGAACGTTGAGTCGCCGCATTACAAAACGGCGCTGTTTTGCAAAACGCCTAGCCGTTATGTAAAACGGCGGTTTATAAAATCCGCCTGCGACATATCCACAGATCACCTTTTCCTGCGACGCATAGTCCGGGTGGTTTGGCGCGCAGGCGCTGTTGAACGTGTAGTCGGCATGGTAGGTGCGCACGCGCTCGCGGCTGTCGCCTGCGCCTGACGTGCTCACCTGCGCAAATGCAACAAAGAATAAGGCGTTATGCCTGAAGAATAAGGCGCAGCGCAGACGACAGAGTTTTGTGCGATCGAGTCTGCGCAGCAATAAATTCTCTGAATGGCGTGCTGACAGTTTCCACGAAACTCTGAATGGAAATTCCTGGAAACTTGCAGCGCGCCATTCAGACAATTTATTGCTCCACAGACTCGATCGCACAAAACACTGTCGTCTGCGCAGCGCCTATAGGGGCTCCAAAATTAAATTTCGAACTTGATTTAGACCTCGATGTTTGTGTATGTCCGTCAGTCTGTGGAATTGTAGTTTTTAAACGGGGACGCGTTTTTATTTTATTTTAAAATTAGTTTTCTTGTGACGGTTTTCTTAATAGAACGGTATTTGATCTCTAGTTCGTACGATATTGAACTTCGAAACTAAAACGTTAAGGGCGAGTATTTTAACTTTTTAAAGTGGTTAGATTACAGTTATAGTACATGACATGAGCTACAATAAATATAATACATAATAATGTACATAGTCAGCATATCATACACCAATGATTTTTATTTTATTGTAAGTAGTCTTACTTTTAAGTTGGTGATCGTAACTGTCTTGTCATCGATAACATTGACGACCAAGATTTTGTCCTTCTCCGATCTTAGCTCCCTGTAAAAAAATGTTTGCGTCGTATATTTTGTCAAACATTTAAAATAAGTCTAAGAAAAGCAGGAATAGAAGTATGACAAAGTTCTAAACGGCAACACATGTAGGTAATATTCTTTTCTAATTGCTATATTTGCTATAATACAAACCTTTCTGTAAACGGACGAACTCTTATCGCTAATTTCACATTTGACATTATGAAATATAGGTACTTTATTTCTTAATTCATAACGAGCCAACATTAGCTTTTTCACATATAATCCGTTTTAACCTAACAAAATGTTCACTGTAGGATTAGTTTAACTCATTTAACTCTATCATCCAAATTTGAAACACACGTTACGGCAGTAGATTCGATCACATGATCACTTTGTTTACTGAATGAGAAACCGTGAAAACTATAAATTTGTTCAGGAACACTGAGAATCAACACACGCTCGCTGCGTTTCTCCGGTGCAAGAGGAACGCATTTTCGTTAGATGAAGTTATTTTCAGCATCGCGCTGTAGGTACTTCCGGCTGAACGAGTTTTAATTAAATATAAAAATAGGCCATCGTCTATTGACGAGAACTGGAGAAACATGTCGCATCCAATGTCGCGTTTCCAATTCAATCCAAGTCTAGTACCTACCTATTTCCAGTTTTGAAATTTTTTATTTTATGATCCTAATTTTTAAATTTCTTTTCTACTGAATAATTTGTACCTACTTTATAAAGGACATTCGGCTGGCATGCTTATTGTATGTTAACTTGTACTATACGCGTACGAGAGGTTTAGGTACTAGTCTATAAGAAAAGTAAGCACAATTTTATACATACATACATACATATTCTCAGACAGAGCACATGAATTCAAACGTTTATTTTATAATTATAATAATTTATTGAATCGTTCATTACATCTGAGGGCATTATTTTGTGGATGTCCATGTCAAAGAACTGTAACAATTGAATTATAACGTTTGCTAAATGTGATGGTGGTGGTTAAATTGGGTCTGTAATAGGTGCAACTATTTCTATATTGTTTCGCCGTGGAGGGAGAAAAGCCGCATGTAAATATAGGTAAACAAACATATTTTATTTTGTTGCTTAGAGTTCGCTACGTTAAGGCATTGATCTAATACTATCGTTAAGATGGTGGGTGAGCTAAGCTTTTTTACTAGTTCCTTGTACTTAATCATTACATCAAAATTATTTTCCGTGGCTCAGTCAGTCCTGTGATTTGGTTTGTCAGGAGTCATGAACATGATTCTCAGCTGATGACCCGACTGGCCAAACGGCCATCATACATTCTGATACATACGTACACAATTTTAGACATCGAAGTCGCGGACAGAAGCCATCGTATGAAAAAATGACTTGATTTTTTCATACGATGGCCTCTGTTTACGTTTACGTGGAATTAGTAGCTGAAATTAATTTATTTTAGGTTGATAAGCCCAAAGTGGATTGGATAGAGCGACTCTTTTTAATTTATCTCGAACAGCTCAGTTTCAATCCATTAGTGTTGCTATTCTTAAAAATTATGACGTAAATAAAAATAAACGTGACACTGACACTGACAGACGTCTATTTAATCAAGTGTCTGTCTTGTCTGCCTGCCGTATAAATTATAGCACCATTTCGTTTAAAACACGAAAGCAGACCAAATTCTGAGTTTGCTCACACAGTAAAGGTGGAGCTGATTACGTTATGAGTTTAATTGATTAAGGATTCAACCTCTTTGATTTGAAACCACATACGGTAAGTACGCCATTTGAACATGACAACTGATATTAAATTTGTTGATCAAAAGTTAACAAATTTCTCCAGTGTCTAACTTGAATGTTTTTAAGGTTTTTTATCTATATAACTTCTGACATTCGGGGCACATCTTTCGTGCGCATTTATAGTACTGTAATATTATCTATATAACTAAAGAAGGAAATCTTGCGAAATAAAAATTATCAGATGACCCCTATGTTAGGCCTTTGAATAGACAATTTTATTCCTACATGGAACGAGTTAGTACAATAGGTTAGCTGAAATATTCGCTAAATAATGAACATGAACTTTATAATATCATAGTTTCCAGGACCAGATCTTGTCAGGCTATGAAGCTTATCTGATTAAATTTATTCAGTTGTCAGGTTTAAAAATAAACAACAATTGTACTTGGAAGTCTTATCGTGCATATTAATCAAGTTGTTAGCATTTCTTTTGTCAGAATAAGTACAAATGATGATACATTTGCTCTCGACCACAATTTGATATTTGTGTTCAGGGAAAATGCTTGCTCGCAATTTGACTCGGAGTTTTTGGAATGCCCTGCGTGTGGAGTCCAGGTTCCTCTCATCGGATCCAGCCAAGCCTCTGCCTGAAGTAAAAGATGGTGTTGAACCTATTCAGGTAATACTAATTTTGACTAGTTTAAATACTTACAAATTTTGTTTCATAATTCAAATAACCATGAATTTTATGGCAAAAAATATGAATGGACATGTTTTATTTTCTGTATTATAATATCTATTGTAGGCAGAAGCTTTGGATCGAGATATCTGTCTCTTGGTTGATGAGAAGGACAATATGACGGGGACGGCGACAAAGCGGGAGTGCCACAAAGTGGGCCCCAATGGTGAAGTCCTGCTGCATAGGGCCTTCAGTGTATTTCTTTTTAACAAAAGAGGTGACATGCTGATGCAACGAAGATCTAGTCAGAAGGTAAGGGAATCTGTTGAATGTACACCACGTACATACCTACATCACATATACATTTTTAAATGCTATTTAGATAAAACCATGGCTATTTCACATTCCATAGTCACTTCTATCATATTTTTCTAAGTTTTAAGTTGGCAGGTTGCTAGCCTCTTGCCTAAAGCATTTATTAATTATAGACTATTTCCTTAGCGGCCTCTTATGGTATATACAGAAAAATGGAGAGGTATTATTCTTAACTCAACACTATGTGAAATGATTTCATGTGTTATTGGATAAACCAAACCTGTAAACTGTAATGACTACTGTGAAAACACCTTCCTGCTAAAACTAATGATGTGAAATTATTTTTAATAAAATAACCAGAGTTTTTGGTATGTGTGGATAGTTTCCTTCATTTGAGTTTGCATTTGGGAATCTTCACTTGGGCTTTACCAAACTTTGAAATAACATTGAAAAAGTCATAATTGCCGTACATTTCAATTTCCTTTTTGTTATCAGGTGACCTACCCAGATTACTATTCCAATGCTTGCTGCAGCCACCCGTTGTTTATAAACAATGAGCCCGAAGACATCATAACAGCCGCCAGGAGGAGGCTGAACCATGAGCTGGGGATCCCTCTAGAGCAGGTAATTTCTAACCGGTAGTTCATATTTTTTAAATAAATAAATAATCCAGTGTAAATATCTCCCACTGCTGGGCATTGGCTCCTCTATGAGTGTGAGGGCACAGGCTGTAGCTGTCGTAAGGACTCAACAACTTGCAAACTTCACACACAACATTCAACTATTTTATTGTTGTGCTCAACTATATGATAAATTTCATAAAAAAACTTAGAGACTGATCACATCACTCTCATCATCATAAGGTAAATGAAGCGTTTCTGTTAGTCAATGACAAACGCATCCCTGGCAATGCATCCTCGCACATCTCTGGTGGAAATACAGCCTAAAATGTTTTATAAAATGATGTCAATTCCATTTATGTGCAATTTGCCAGTCTTGATCAAATATCAGATGACCAACTTTAAAAAATACACTTAAAGCCGGGAGTCGGCTGGCTGCCAAATACGATCCAATGCCAAACCAAAGGTTGACCGCAGATGGAGCCGGAGGTGTTCACATACCTGACTCGCGTGCACTACCACGACCCCGGCGACGGCGTGTGGGGCGAGCACGAGATCGACCACGTGCTCGTGCTGCAGGACGACTTCAAGATCAAACCCAATTCGGACGAGATCTCCGAGTACTGCTATGTCCCGAAGGCCGAGTTCAATGCGTGAGTTTACTGCTCATCTAGTTATTTCAATCTTTCTAGCTGTTTACATACACATACATATTCTCACGCCTGTATTCCCAAGAGGGGTAGGCAGAGCACATGAATTCAAAAATCCAGTGCCACGTTTAGCAATTTCAGGGTAACCAGATGGTTAAACGTGATTATTGCAGTGACAGGTTGCTAGCCCATCGCCCACAATACACTAACCCTTTCCCAGAGTCGACTCTTACGACACCCACGGGAAGAAAGGGGGAGGTGCTATTCTATCCCAGCACCACACGGGGAACATACATACATATGTGGGAAAATACTCCGATAGAGAGATCTCTCTCCAGGCAGATGTTATGCCTGGGAACCGAAGTTGACAGAGAGGAACTTGAAAGTTGTATTATGCAACTTAGCGCGATGTACGATCGTTTCGGCTATTCGACGAATGAGGCGCTGAGACGATACACATAGGTACATACATAGAATCACGCCTGTGTTCCCAAATGGGGTAGGCAAAGCACACGAAACGTGACATAGGCGAAACCATAATTATGAGTTATGACTATATCACGATTCGCAGCCATTCTAGCATAATTTTAGCTTTGAAAACAGATGAAAGAGGTAGTATAATAGTTACAGATTGCTAGCCTGTCTCCTAAAACATACGTAAACCTATTTCTTTAGTCCCCTCTTGGGACATTTTACGGAAGAAATAAAGCCGTGTTATTTTTTATGTATATTTGTGAGAGGAGTAGGTACACAAGCCATTCTAACTCCCCACCAGCCACCAATAACCTCGTCCGTCTGGTTTTCCAGATTCATTCCGACGTTGGAAGGCCCCATCACCCCGTGGTTCAACATGATCAAGCGCCACCGCCTCAAGCTCTGGTGGGACAACCTGCACCGCATCAAGGAACTCGCCGAGCCGGAGAAGATACACAAATTCATTGAGAAGTAGCCGCTATGCCGATATGTTATTGATTTCGTAATTTATAACCTCAGTTCTGTAGATATAGAACAAGGCAATTATATTGTTTATTTAATATTCTTTTGTTTATGTTAGCTGAAGCTAGAAGAATACAATCAAGTTTAATAATAAAGCAGATTAAGAAAACTTAATTGGATTCCTCAAAGGCTTTTTTTTATGCGGGCAGCAGTTCTAAAGTAAGTAAACATGCATGTTCATTTGATGTTATTCAGAATAAGTTATGAATATGAAGATGCTAAGTATGAGATCATTAGCTATTTTCCACCTCAGCAAGGCTATCAAGCCATAATTGAAACATTTCCATTGCATTTGCATAACATCTGATCAAACTATACCTTGAATGTCTGGCTTTTTATTTACACGAACTAAATTAGGCTAGGTAGTATCTAAACTGTATAAAATGGGTGCTCCAAATACATATTTATAACCAAACTGTTTATTTTATTCGTCATTCGTAAATTGGTTTCAATAATTCGTCTGAACTGTTCATTTCGGAGGCTGATGACGTCAGATACCTTATTCTTCTGGGTTTGTGCGTGGCGCTTACCCATTGTAGGGTTCGCGCTTGTCGAACCTTCTTCTTTCTGTACACTTTCTTCTTTGGGTAGTCTATCTGTTGGGACGGGGTGTCCACTGCTGGGCGAAGCAAATAGGCCTCGCAACGTACTTGGTTGCCGATGTGCAGACCGTTCCGATACGCCGTGTGGAGATAACGGACGGCCGTTCCTTGAAGAATCTACGTTAATTGTTTCAAAAGCATATTACTATCACAAAAGAGTTAGGAGTACTACCTACTGGTCCACTCCCGGACATAATGTAGGCATGAAAATGTTGCTGTCTCTATCTACTGTTGCATGCTTGCCGTATACCTTTCTCGAGGTCTCACCAGCGGAGCGTACTTGAACTACGGACGGAGTGGGCCTCCCCTGTTACTATATCGGTAGTCGAAGAAAATCAGGCATCGCTACGCAATGAAGTTGCAGAAGTTCCTATTTTTTTAGAATTCTCACAATGGATTGACATTCCCAATGTTAATAAAAGCAATAGAGATTTAATTACGCAAATAACAACCTGTTACAAAATGAACATACCATCGCCACAATAATCAGCGCCATGACAGCGTTAAACCGCCACGAAACAGCCATCATTTCAGTTATCAGTTTTTCTTCGCACCCCGCATCCCATATCGTTAGCTGTTTCTGAAAATAGGACGCCAAAAATCGAGCCCCCATAATTCGAGTCACATTTCTTCCGTTGAATACCCTCACGTCTTTGTATCGCGATTAGCTCGGCATGTTCGACGTGCACTAACCGCTGCCGCTGCTCCCGATAATGGGTCACGAATTGGCCCGAAACACATCGAGCCAATCTCGATACAAAGACGTGACCGTGTGTTACACATACTTTCGGGTCATACTTGTATATAGTTCCCACGTGCGTTATACGGTGATGGACACACGGCCGTAAGACGTCCATAGAGCAACAGCTGTACGGCACGTTGTCGCCCACGAACTTGTGATTCGCCCTGGAATGGCATACATACATATATACATATTCTCACGCCTGTATTCCCATGAGGGGTAGGCAGAGCACAAATTCAAAAAAATCCAGTGCCACGTTTAGCTAATTCAGGGTATCCAGATGCTTAAACGTGTTATTGCAGTGACAGGTTGCTAGCCCATCGCCCACAATACACTAACCCTTTCCCAGAGTCGACTCTTACGACACCCACGGGAAGAAAGGGGGAGGTGCTATTCTAACCCGGCACCACACGGGGCAATAGCTACCAAAGTCAATGTGAAGCCGTGTGGTGTCGGGTTTAGAATAACACCTTGTGGGGAAGTCTCCAAGAGAGACATCTCTCCAGGCAGATTTATGCCTAGGGACCGAAGTCCACAGAGAGAAAGTTGGAAGTTGTGTTTATGCAACCGATCTTCGAAACTTCGTTAGCGCGATATGGAACACTATGACAGTTGATGACGTTCCTGGAAGATCTACTACTTGACGATAGGTGGCGCTAGGGTCGCTACACCTCTTCATTTCTTAGGTGGATGTAAGAGACGACTAAGGTTAGGTTATGGTATATTTTGGGCCCTTACCCTGAAATTGCTAAACGTGGCACTGCATTTTTGAATTCATGTGCTCTGCCTACCCCTCTTGGGAATACAGGCGTAAGAATATGTATGTATATTTTGGGCCGTGGTAGCCCAGCTGTTTGACCAATGGCCTCTAATGCAGAGGGTCGTGGGTTCGAAGGTATGCTTTAGGCGACAGGCTAGTAATCTGTACCTAACTATTGTAGGTACCGGCCACCTCAAAACCTAAATAATGTTATGCTAGAAGTGGCGACAAAACGTCAATTCGTCATCATTTTTTCTATGTACCGTTTTGTGTGCTCTGCCTACCCCGTTTGGGAATACAGGCGTGATTGTATGTATGTATGTAAAGCATTAAATATGTTTAGGATTTTGTACCTCGTTTTAAATATTTAAAAAAACTAACGATTTGAGCAATGTATTAATGTTGCCACTTGCGCCGGTGGTGTACCACGGTATGTAGAACCACTCCTGGTAGTTGACGCGGCCGCAGCAGTGGAACCTGGTCTGCAGGCGATCGATGGCCACCTTCGACGGCAGGTGGCTGGCGTAGCGCAGCATCGCTTTTGTTATGCCACCTTTGATTTTTGCTGTAAATCGTTTAGACTGGCCAAAAGTTAGATACAAAAATGTTGCCATATTTAAAAATTGTGAAGAAAGTAGGGTTCTATTTTTTTATTGCGTACTAAATAAACTCTAAAAGACTTATTACCTCTTATGATAGTTGACTGCAGACCAGAGTAAAACATGATGGCTAAGAAAATTATAACAATGATTATGAGGGCCCAAATGTAATAGAAGAGGCCGTTTGTCACGTTATGTTCTCGCTTAGGCAATCCAGCCTTGAAAAGTTGATATAATCCGTACAGCTGGAAAGGTAAATTAATTTATGTAGGTAAAGGTCATGAAAGTGGTTATGACCCTAGTTTGAAGAATACCTAATAGATACATTTATAACCATCATTAGCAGATTTGCCCCCGCGAAACCGATGTGTGGTTATAATGCTCCAAAAATGTTAAGATTCGTTTAAAATAGATGCTTTAAGTTAGTTAGATACTGGACTATCAAGTTACCGAGAAAGTGAGAACGGAATGATTGAAGACTACTCGATTAATGGGACTTTGCTACGGATATATTATTAGCATACTTTACTTCTATAATAACCGCTAAGACAGCGCCGCACGTAATAATAACTGGAATAGCGTTACCATCCGGCCAACACACAAGATCTAGCAGTGTGCCTTCCTCGCTACGTATTGCTTCGGATGTGTTAACTAGCCAAATTAAATAGAAGATTACTATCGGCATACATGCCATTAACAACATGCGAATGTTATTAAAGGAAGCCCAAGTTAAGTACGTGGGGGTAATAACTCTACTCGACATTTCGGATTATCTTTCTAACATGGTCTAAAGAAGGAAATGACAACCATATGTCTTTGGGGGCAGTTTGAAATTACATTTACAATCACATATTACCATGACATGATACAACATATTGAGATTGAATACGGGGAAATTTCAGCAGGAGGAAAATGAAATTAAAAGGTCGCGAGTCAAATAAGTGCACAATTGCACCGTTTTACCAATGTCTTAAACAGTTGCAGCCTTCTTGACTGACGTTGACATTGACAGTTATGATCGTATTTGACATTTCGTCAAAATAGTGCGGAAAAAATATTTGTATGACTTGAATATTGTAAGAATATTGTTTGTTTTTTGTTCTTTTCGTTAATTATGAATGAACACATCTCAGTGAAACTATGGGTGATAAAGTTTTGTCTGAAAATTATTTATCCAAAGTATAATTACTACACATTCCTCGTGTTCCTCGCAGTAAAGTTTAGGCTTTCTTATCACAGAAGAGTGTTGGCTCAAAAGGGCATTGATATGTTCGGATTAAGGACCGTTCCGCCACATGTGAAGTGGCACCTTCTGAAAGTAAATTTAGAGGAAAATCTACCTGTTCTGCAACACAAATGTTTGATTATATCTAAAGAACAATTCATACAATTAAGTGCTGAAAATCTGTTTTACATCGACAATGGTGTCCTTTGGGTGGCTCTGAAGCTGACCCCAGATGTTAAATCAAAATACAAGGAGAAGCAAAATTCTGAAAGCAGGGACAGAATGCCACTTAAGTACAATTTAGATTTTTTAACATCAGAATTGCACAAGAAGTTATGGACAGATAAAAAATCTAGTAGCCTTGACTATGTACGAATAGTGCCTGTAGTTGGATCGAAACTAGTACAAGATGATGTTGCCATGACATCCGAGAGTGAATTGTATAACATACTCTCATCTTTTGGGTTAATTAATTGTGAGGATGTCACTGTTTCGTTCCACACCATACCATCCATACAATATGCACCTAGCATTGCGGAAAATGCAGAAGTCAGCCTTGTTGTGAATGAATATGACCTATCCAATGAATTTATCAAGGAAGTATTGAGCAACCACTTTGAAATACCAAAACTAGTCAGTTTAAATGATGTATTTAGCATAGAATTAACCCAGGACATCACAAGCAAATACCATTACAAATACTTAGACTTGGTTCAAGCAACTGGAAAGCTGTACTTCAAATGTAGGAAACTGAACGGCCGACGAGACTCTGAAATAAGACATCACAATGAAAATATAATTCAATCGTTTTTCATAGTGAGAGGAGTGACTCAATTAAATTTAGGGGAAAACATTCATGTCACAAAACCTAGAGATGAGTTTTTCAAACCACAGCTGGCAACTGGAAATATGCAAACTCTCCACTTGTGCCCCACGGGACTTCGGCAGAAGTTTGATCAGATACAGGAGACCATCAGTCCTTTTGTTACTGGAGAAATAAGTAAGCTATAGTTGTCAACGTCACTGACCTATCCCCGCAACATGTGAAGTGTAATAACTTTTGTTATGATTTTCAGGTGATTTGTCTTCATCCTTATCTAGCCCTATTATACCAATGCTGCTTCTCACTGGACCCACAGGCTCTGGGAGACACCAGCTAGTTAAAATTATAGCCAAGTGCAATGGTAAGGAGACTTGATTAAAACTATTTTTAAATTTTATGAACTGGCATCTGCTTCCTATATTCTTTTTCTCAGTCTCCATAATCTCCAAAATTGGGCACTATTGAAATGTACAGTTTCATGCAAAAGTAAATGTAAATAATTTAGCTCAGACCAGCATATAAAACTGACACAGACATAGCTTAGAAAACATTTAAAAGTATGTAAAAAAGTGCATTCATAACAATTCATTATTGAAAACCTGGGAAAATAATAAATTTCATGTTTAGTGAAAAAAAAGAGTCAAATCATTATAGTGAAATAAAACACTCATGTCTTTGTCTAACTGCAGCCACTGCAGTGCGTTGCTCTCAATGGTGAGTCACAAATTGGCCTGAAACATTTTGAGCTTATCTCGACACAAAGATGTTTTGTATCCATTTTATTTCACTATATGAGTGAGTCTCACAGTATTTTTATGATTTAAAGCATTATTTAAACCCTCAATTAATTTTACAGGTCTCAATTGCCTGCCCATTGACTGCAACTCCCTTCAGAGTTCGACAGCAAAACAAACGGAGAGCAAAATCAACTCTGCAGTGCAGAAAGCCAAAGCTGCGTCTCCTGTTATAGTTTTACTAGATAATTTTGAGGTAACTAAACTGACGCTAACTCTTTGCTGCCACCTCTCAAAGTCGAACCTCTTTCAGGTGCAGCAAGTACACTTTTTCATTCAAATGTCTACAAATCTTTGACAGGTGTGGTGGCCATAAATATGTTAAGTAGAAATTAGACATCAATACTCATAAAGTAAATTTTTATATTATTTAAAATCAATTCAACATTTTGTATGATTTTTCAATATTTTTAGTTTGTGGAATTAAGGGTTGAGTTAACTGCGTAAATTCCAATGTCGCAACATTAAAACTTATTCATGCTTCAAATGAAACTATCCACGAAACAACTGCAGTTTGTATTTCATTATTTAAATTTCAAATTACAGGTATTTGCTGTTGATCCCGAAAATAATGAGGATTGCAGAGTGATGGAGTACTTCATGAACACAATCATAGATCTCTACCAAAACTACACCAAGCATCCAATCATATTCATTGCCGTATCCGAGAAAGTGGATTTAAAACCAAACATAATCAGAATGTTTTTGGAAAAGTTCCATCTGTCAAGGTTAAACGCTCAACAGAGGTACGAGATGTTGGCTTGGTATGCCTCAGCTATGGAGCTGTGTATCGACGGACAAGAGAACACAGCGAATGTTATGTCCAAAGACGAAGAGAGTCTTCCTAAAAATACCAAAGATATTTTGCTAAGGGTGGCGGCTAAAACGGAAACGTTCTTGTGTGGGGACATTGATACACTGGTCCATTTTGCGATGAGGGAGTCGTATTTGAAGCAGCACAACAGCTACGTGCATCTGCCGTGCGAGGATCCGGACCTGCGTCTTCTGCAAGAGGAACACTTTGATTGTGCCTTAGGTATAAATAAATCGGATACTCCTACTAACTTTGTAATGGTTAATTTAAAAAAAAAAAGAAGGGTCCAAGGCCCGAAACATGTCGAGCTACTCTCGATAATCATTATTGCATTCGTTTTATTTCACTATGAGCGAGTCTCGCGGTAGTTTGTGTTAAATGTAATGTAATTTTTTTTTATAAAATAAAAAATAAAATTTATTCAATAATTTACATAAGGTACATTACAACATTGGTACAATATATACAATAAATCTATGTAACATGTGTGCCTGCACTAGGGTTCCTAGGGAACTCTGTGTCGCAATTAAAAATAAATTGTAGATAAAAATATAAAAAATATATTATGCAACGCACTGCGTTTGACGAATGTATTGTATTTAGATGTACCTATCTTATTATAATTCTGTTGACAGAATCAATCAGATCTCTGCAGAGTCACCACTTAGACGCGCCTAAAATACCAAAGGTCCACTGGGAAGACATCGGCGGACTGGACAAGCTGAAAACGGAACTATTGAAAACCATAGAATTCCCAATCAAATATCCACATCTATTTAAAAACTCTAGCCTCAAACGATCAGGTGAGAATATGTGTAGTGACGATATCTAACACCCTTTAACCATTTATCAATCCTGTCGAGTCGAGACATTAGATTTTGAACCCTAAATTAGCAATTGATTTGAATTGATTTTGTCATTGACGGAAAATACCCTGCCATCCCACTAAAAGATCAACCCAAAACTTTAAATTGATCCATTATTACCGAATGCCAACGTAAAGTTGAACCAATTGTTTGCCAAGCAATGCAATATCACTATGACGTTTACCATACCTACTCAGGTTCTGTAGAGGTTGGATAGTGCTTGTACATATTCTTATTTCTTTCAAAGGTATCTTGCTGTACGGCCCTCCAGGTTGCGGTAAGACGTTAGTAGCCAAAGCGGTCAGCACCGAGTTGAATGTCAGCTTTATGAGCGTCAAAGGGCCGGAACTGCTGAACATGTACATCGGACAGTCCGAGGAGAATGTACGGAAAGGTAAATTTCGGTCAAATTAGCTTTTTTTCTTTTTTTACTAATGCTTATAGTGGCTATGAACCATGAAATATTTAGTCATGCTTTTGTCTACGTCAGATGTAAGTGTGTGTGAGATGTGTGTGTAGATGTTTGTAAGTTTTGTACCTACATTGTGTGTGTGTGAGATCCCATGTGGTGTCGGGATCGAATGACGCCTCTATTCCGTGGATGTCGTAAGAGGCGACTAAGGAAATAGGTTAAGGTACGCTTTAAGCAACAAGCTAGCAATAGCAACCTGTCACTATTATACTTCTTCCATCTGATTCCACACCTAAAATAAACTTATTTTAGAAGTGTCTGCGAAGCGTGTAATTGTCATAACATAATTATGGTTTTGTTTGTCACGTACCGTATACTCTGCCTACCCAAATTGGAAATATAGGCGTGATTGTACAGTCACGAACCGGGATTATTGAGCCACTTGCCACTGTTCGCGATTTAGACGTGTAATCAATGACCGATGTGACGGACTAGATGTCAGCTATTGGATTAGTATTACACGACCAAGTTACAAACATAGGTAAGTGGCTCAACAATCCCTGTTCGCGATGGTACGTATGTATGTATGTATTGTGTGCCGACTTCAAAGAAAGAAATTCTCAATTGAACTGTATTTTTTTAGTGTTCGAATCTGCACGCGCTTCGTCCCCGTGCATAGTGTTCCTGGACGAGTTAGACGCGCTAGCCCCGCGGCGGGGCGCGGCGGGCGACTCGGGCGGCGCCAGCGACCGCGTCGTCAGCCAGCTGCTGGCCGAGCTGGACGGTGTCTGCGAAGACGGTACGTGCCAGAAATACTGTAGGAAGAGCAGCTAAAAGCCGGTCGAAGAGCACGGCGAAATTCGAGCGTTGACCCTTGAATTACGCTGTGCTCCGCGACCAGACTTTAGCAGAGCACTCTCCTCACACTTCTAAGGATTTTCTAAAAATCCTGTATCATTAAATAAAACACGTTTAACTTTACGGAGACGACGGGTTGTTGGGGCTCAGCGACAATGACTTTTCTCAAGGATGTGGGGCGCCGTCTTCGTGAGAGGGGTCTTGGCCCACGCTCTGGGTTGTTCTTGGTGCAAAGGTTGTCCATCGCAGTTCAACGCGGAAACGCAGCTAGCCCGTTTTGGGCACCTTTATTTGAATGATTTTGATTGTGTTGTATTTTTTTGAAATTGCTGAACGTGGCACAGGATTTTTGAATTCATGTGCTGTGCCTACCCCTCTTGGGAATACAGGCGTGAGAATATGTATGTATGTATGTATGTATTTTTTGTGTTTTATACCTAATAAAAATAAAAAATGCAGATATTTAACTTTATATGTTTCATATATTTATCAATGCCAAACCCTCACTGAAATGTGCTAAAATGATGCAACTTAACTTAAGGATTTACCTAATCTAATTTCCCTCCAGGACCCTTCTTATTTTTCCACCCTACACGTAAGGAAAACTTAAGAAAATAATTACAAATATAACTGCTTTACAGACGCCGAATCAACGAGCCTGGTGTTCATAATGGGCGCGACCAACCGACCTGATTTGCTGGAACAGTCGTTATTACGGCCCGGCCGCCTCGACAAACTTGTCTACGTCGGCCCCTACTGCGGGGTCGAGGAGAAGACGAGAGTGTTGAAAGCGCTGAGCAGGAGGTAAGAGCGGGTGTAGTTAATGTAGGTACGAAGTGCTGAAAGCGCTAAGCAGGAGGTAAGCCATGGAGGGTGTAGTTAATGTACGCATTTTACGACCAATTCGTGCTCATAATGAGCGCGACCAACAAGCCTGATCTGCTAGAGACGATTGACAATCTCGTCTACGTCGGCCCCTACTGCGGGGTCGAGGAGAAGACGAGAGTGCTGAAAGCGCTGAGCAGGAGGTAAGAGCGGTGTAGTTAATGTACGACTGTTTTATCGCAATCCCAAGGGATCTTTTATATTTTTCCGGGATATAAAGAAGCCTATACAGGGTGTCCCATAAGTGACACGTTAACCTGACACTGGAGGTAGGTCAGCCAAAGAGCCATCGAACCAGCATAACATGACCCTAATAAAAGTTGCATGGTTTCTGAGTTATTAGCAAATTTCGACTTTTAATGAATTTCGCCTTTTTTTGTTATTGTTAGTGCCAGAATTCTGTTGGAAAGCTTTTGAAGCTTATTTTTTTTTATTGTGTGGAATCCTGAATAGTTACTTTGGGATGCCATGAGCATTGTTTGGCCAAAAAGTCATGTTAAGTTCCAAAAACTACTGGATAGGTGTTGATTTAAATTATCAGCGAAATAAGAATTTACACTTTGGGCACCTCCCGTTAAAAAAAAATCTATGAAACGAAACAAGCAAATAGCGTCAAAAACTTCAGCATTTTATGCAGATTTAGAAATAGTACAATACAAGTATCTTATTCCTATAAAATTAGATAATGTCGTCACTTTACCGAAGCTCTATTAAACTAAGTTAAAACTAGGGATCCCGCTAATCGTCGCGCTCAGTTAATTTTTCTGCTAACTACGCAGCTATGATACCGCATTTGTTACCGGGCTTTCTCGCGAGAGGAGAAAGATGGAAAAGGTAAAGAGAGAGAGGAATATCACTGGCTAATTATCTGGAAAATTTAAATGAAATTAAAACAGGTTTAACTATCAATTAATTATTTTAATCCTTAAATCTACAAACATACATACAATAATACCAGTGTTCCCAAATGGGGTAGGCAGAGCACATGAAACGTGACATAGACAAAACCATTATTATGACTATATCACGCTTCGCAGCCACTTTTAGCATAGTTTAAGGTTTGCAAAGATAGAAGACGTAGAATAGTGACAGATTGCTAGCTTGTCGCCTAAAGCATAACTAAACCTATTTCCTAAGTCGCCTCTTACGACATCCACGGAAGAAATGGAGAGGTGTTATTCTATCCCGACACCACACGGAAAATCCTTAAATCTAACTTACAATAAATGTTCCAATTGTTTCCCTGTTAGGACTGTAATGCATAAAATGACACCGTCTAATTAAATATCGGCTGAATTTTCTAAAACCTATTTCCGATGTGGTCCGGGCCGCGTCAAATACTGATTTGGTTCGCAGGGCCACTGCTGCTCGTGCTACATGTCGGTCACCTCGTGAGCCAAGTCAAGGTAGGTACTTGCTGAGTTTGTCCTTCTCAACATTCACGAGATTCTCGTCATGGGGAATGGTCAACGAGCACTGCAGTACGCTGTGATCGATCTATTATCGAATTATTGTTAGTATTGGCGAACGATATCGTTCTTCAAAAAAGTGGTCAAAAATACTTCTATCTCTTTTCTACTCGCGAATCTGGCTGATTAAGCCAAAATGTAATTAGAGATTTTAAGTTAAGAGGTACAATAG
Organism: Adoxophyes honmai; assembly: GCA_005406045.1. Classification (NCBI taxonomy): domain Eukaryota; kingdom Metazoa; phylum Arthropoda; class Insecta; order Lepidoptera; family Tortricidae; genus Adoxophyes; species Adoxophyes honmai. The sequence goes on from BHDV01065630.1 coordinate 122,175, forward strand.
TGACAGGGAACCCGTGTGGTGTCGGGATATAATAAAACCTCTCCATTTCTTCCGTGGATGTCGTAAGAGGCGACTTAGGAAATAGGTTTAGGTATGCATTAGGCGACAAGCTAGCAACCTGTCACTATTCTACGTCTTCTATCTTTGCAAACCTTTAACTATGCTAAAAGTGGCTGCGAAGCGTGATATAGTCATAATAATGGTTTTGTCTATGTCACGTTTCGTGTGCTCTGCCTACCCCATTTGGGAACACTGGTATTATTGTATGTATGTTTGTAGATTTAAGGATTAAAATAATTAATTGATAGCTAAACCCGTTTTAATTTCATTTAAAATTTCCAGACAATTAGCCCGTGATATTCCTCTCTCTCTTTACCTTTTCCATCTTTCTCCTCTCGCGAGAAAGCCCGGTAACAAATGCGGTATCATAGCTGCGTAGTTAGCAGAAAAATTAACTGAGGGCGACGATTAGCGGGATCCCTAGTTTTAACTTAGTTTAATAGAGCTTCGGTAAAGTGACGACATTATCTAATTTTATAGGAATAAGATACTTGTATTGTACTATTTCTAAATCTGCATAAAATGCTGAAGTTTTTGACGCTATTTGCTCGTTTCGTTTCATAGATTTTTTTTAACGGGAGGTGCCCAAAGTGTAAATTCTTATTTCGCTGATAATTTAAATCAACACCTATCCAGTAGTTTTTGGAACTTAACATGACATTTTGGCCAAACCATGCTCATGGCATCCTAAAGTAACTATTCAGGATCCCATACAATAAAAAAAATAAGCTTCAAGAGCTGTCCAACAGAATTCTGGCACTAACAATAACAAAAAAAGGGGAAATTCATTAAAAGTCGAAATTTGCTAATAACTCGGAAACCATGCAACTTTTATTAGGGTCATGTTAGGCTGGTTCGATGGCTCTTTGGCTGACCTACCTCCAGTGTCAGGGTAACGTGTCACTTATGGGACACCCTGTATATACCCTAGGTGTAATTTTCCTACGTACCGAATTTCATCTAAATTGGTCCCGTCGTTTGGGCATTGAGGTAACAAACATACACACACCACACTCACAAACTGTCACGATTATAATTTGAATTTGAATACATCACGCCTGCATACATACAACACCCAAATACGGTAGGCAGAGCGCACGTAACGCAACATAGTCAAAACCATATCTACATAACGCCTTGCAGCCACTTATAGCTTGTTTCTTGTTGCACTTGGCTCGTAACTCCAGATGTTAGTCGAGCTGATCTCGATATAAAGACATATGTAGATCCGTTTCATTTCCCTATGGTGCAGCGCAGACGACAGACTTTTTGTACAATGGAGTCAGCGGCGCACAAAAAGTCCGCGCCGATTGCATCTATTGTGCGCCAGACTGCATATAATTCCATAGGTTCAATTTTCACAGACTAAAAAGTCCGTCGCTTATAGTTTGTCGTCTGGGCAGGGCCTATACCTTAGCTGTTTAGGTAGTTAAAACAATGTAAACAATCTTGACATGTCTTTTTATTGAAATACACAGTCTAAAAATGAAAATCGTTACACTATACAATTCAATTATGAAAGTGAATGATTTTTTCATACCTAAATCGTAAAATGTAAAGATTTCGATTTATAAAGTGTATATTAAAATAAAAAGACACGTCAAGATTGTTTATATTGTTTTAACTACCTAAACAAATCTACTATAAGAGTGACTCACGGTACTTTTTGTCTGCTAGCTACAACCTGTGTCCGGAGGTGAGCCTGCCGGACGTGGCGGCGGCGCTGCCGGACAGCGTCACGGGCGCTGATCTCCTCCACGTGGTGTCCACGGCGCGCGCCTCCGCCGTGCGGACCCTTGTCCAACGGCTCAGCAGCGGTGAGACATTCAACATTCGAAACTTTATTTATGTAAATAGGCTCCTAAGAGCACTTTTACACGTCATTTTTTATTTTACCAGCGCTTCGGAAAGACCATCATTGCCAAGAAGAATGAGCCGCAAGAAACTTGACAGAAAGTCATTTTTTCAAAACAAAGAAAAATAAATTACAATTAAATTGGGATAGAGATGTCGGGAAAGCTACATATCGGTTTTTTTTTAATAAACGGAGAATATTCGTGCTCTAATATTAACGCCTAAAAGTGTACTTAGACTGTCTGAAAGAACATAAAAACTAGCTTGTCCGATAAAATGCCACTGAAAATCATTTCATAGTAGTCATAATGATTTCGTTCGGTATAATTAGTCACTTTCAGTCATCAAGCTCGCTCGCGTAGGTATAACCGAAACCAAAAGTTCATCAGACGCTAGAGCCATCAGACAATATAATCAGACTTGTCCCGTGCATCCGTTCGTATAATAAAATATATACAGTGGAACTCAGAGGCTGAGTTAAAGTTTAAAAGATCGAACAAATTTTTCACTGCAATGCTCGTAAGGTGCATTGGTCGTTAGGTGCTGCCAGTTTATTGTAAAAGTGAAACAGTGATAGATAACCATGTGACTTTTACATGAAAGAGCCAATAGTAAAGTGTTACAGTATTACCGAACTAAGAATTCCTCTGGACATACCTGCGCAGTTGACGAGTTTTGTGACGCGGGAAACTTCGATCTACCAATGATAAAAAAGATTTTTAACACTCGAGTTTTGATTGGTTATTGATGATGTCACAGACAGATGACTCATGACATATGTCCAGGCTGGCGTAACTAGGAACAAAAAACCTTTTCTATGGACTTTGCGTGGCAGATCATTACCATCATACTAAAACAAAACGTCAGTACAGTTTATTACATATTAAACGGTTTTACTTAGCTTACAGTATTACCAAAATAATAATAATGATAAAAGAGACTTTCGCGCGCTAAACTCTTGCGTTGTTTTTGGTTATTGATTGATAGATGTCACGTCAACATGACAGCCGCCCGTTTGGTTCGTCATGTTGGTAATGATCAGCCACGCAAACTGATTCCATTAGCTAGGATGGGAGTCCTGACTCTTAAAACGTTCGGCTACTCTCGGATATCGTTCTGTCCCTCTCGGCGCAGACGGTAACAGCCGATCGGAGTTATTTTCTTGGGAAAACTGTAAGAAAGTGTTTGTAATATGTGTTTAATATGGTTTTTTCGTAATGTTTCCAGGTCTCGTGAAAGAAAGTGAACTTAGTCCTGACGCGATAGTGCTCGGAGTATCGGATCTGTTGGAAGGCGTGGACACTTTCCGGCCGTCCGTCACTGAAGACGAACTGGCCTACTACGAGTCCTTGCAATCGCAGATGTGATACACGAAATAAAATTTATTGTTATTTACGCAGTGGTGATTCTTAGCTATTTATTCCATGGTATAGACGGTATTGAAATTGTTACCTATTGTTCTGTAAGTATATTAGTTTAAGTATCTGTTAGCTATGAGGCTGAAGGTGAAATGGAGTGATATGTAATGGTAATTTGTTTGTAAATAAAGTTGAATTCGTTGGGTTTTTGGTTGTTTGTTTTATGATTTTATCAACGTATAAGTTACTCGCATTATAGAAACGTATCGGTGGCTAAGTAAACCTGAAAACTAGGGCAACTTTTTTTAAGTTAATTTCGGCTCCTAACTTTTAGTTATAACTTTTTTATAAACGTAAAATTATTTTTCAAAATGTGCAAAAATAGTAGAACTTCAAATACTGAAAACGGATGTGACGACAAAATACTATCTCAACATAATTCCCTATCTTTTTTTAACCCTTAATTTGGCAGCATTAAGAACAAAACTTGCGTTCAAGCCTCATTGCCCCGTTGACATTTTACAAAAAATAATTGTAAAAAAAAATAGAAGAAGATAGTCTCGTGGTATGTCCGGCACACCGTACACTGCCAAATTAAGGGTTAACGGCATCTCATTTGAAAAAATAAAGATACGACATCTAAATTATGTTGCTTTTAACACATTCACGACCAAGCCTACAATCAAAACATCTGCGCGAAACCGAGTAGTCTACAGCTAGTACATACAAAATGAACCCGGCTACCGGGTTCTCGGTACCTCGTGAATGTTTTGAAGAAACCGGGAGCCGGGTCCTTGGTTCTGAATGTGTTAAATTAGTATCTAATAATAAGTAAGTAAACACTTTCTATACTTATAGTTCAAAAAGGAAAACACGAAATGTAAAAAAAAATGTATACAAATGAAATGGCGAAGTACAAAGGGGGAAGGGATCTCTTACAGCCAACCTTTGGGAGTCAGAGAGAAAACTTAATTATTAAGACCGACAAAAAAGGAAGGCAATACTATTGAATTCTTCTTCTTAGTCGTGCAGTCTTGACAGAGTGGTCGTGAAACTCGCGAATAAACAGCATTTAATCAAAATACGAAAACACAGTGACTCCAGTCAAATGTACCTAAACCTACGCTCTTTATTAACGTTAGCCATCACTTACAGCGTTATTTATGGAGTATTTGGTATAACATAAGTAAATTATACCGACAATTGAGCGTTGCATGAATTAAATAAATAGACTTACCTACTTTGTTTTCTAAAGTTATATCTAGTTATAGGTATGTAGATCATTGTTAATGTTATGTCATGAATAAAACTTATATTGATTAAGTACTCAATGTGTTTGCTTGATGATCAGTCTACAACAGTGCAATAGTATTCAGTCGTCACGACTATTTTAAATTCCGCAATTTTATCAATCCAAACAATGCATATTCTACTGAATCGTTTACTTTGAAAGAGTTCTATTGAAAGTTAGAGCTATTTGTCGGGTGAAACAGTCTACGTGCGCGTTTTACAAACTTAAAGTAATTTGAAGAAGTTGACCAAGATTTAAGGATTTCAAATCCGCCTGTACTTAGAAGTCTGTTTTATGGACAAAGAGATATAAATAATTTGCAAATTAGTAACTGATAATGTGCGTCAAACCTAATTTAGAATGACAATTGCAAATTGAAAATTATTTTTTTGTTTAGTAACTTCGTTCATTATTTGGTATTTATTAATGTTTTACATCACGTTTTACCATAGAGGATAGAACCTATAGAGAAACAATGTTCGCAACCCCGGTCCGCAAATAGTTTGTTGATTTCAATATACTAACGTGTA
>BHDV01065630.1:136688-173941 GCA_005406045.1 Adoxophyes honmai
ACTTTGTAGAAAAGGTGTGTTCGAATTCAGACAACAGGTTCAAATCACTATAAAAGTGAAAGTTTTATTTTTAACATGAACCCATCAGTTTTTCAATAAAGATATTAAAGAGGTTACCGTGTTGCGAAAACGTCTACAATAGTTACTAAAGTTAACACTGTCAACGCGTCGACACACATTTTAGGGATTGGGCACAAATTACATATTTATGATTATATTAAAATTTATAGGCATCAGAAATAGCATTAAAGGACTGGTTTGTTAAAATTATTTTACCAAGTTCTATCAAAATCAGACCAGTTTTGTACCGTTACCCGTCACGCCTTCGACGAGAATGCATGGGTGAAAGATGGACATTTTTGGTTCTGTGAACCTGTTGTTCGTTATTATCTAATTTGATTTGCAAATTAGTAAACTTTGGCTAGTCTTTTGTGTATCAAGCGTTTTTTGGCGCTTACCTACGATTCATTTTCACTGTTAGTTTAAAGTAAGTCTATGTTATGTCGCCCTTATAATCCCCGCAACTGGCGATTTCATTTTTATACCTCTTTCATCTATTTTTAAACCAAAAAAATGTTCTTATATGTAATGGCTAAGAAACATTAAATACTTAGTCATGGATTTAATGTGTCACATTTCGTGTTTTATATGCGTACCCCATTTGGGAATACAAGCTCGCACTTACGTAATCACGTAAGTTGGTATACATCACATAGCTGGTCACAAACATGACGACACGACAGAGAACAGACACGACAATGTAAATATGTACTTGCAAATTTGAAATCAAATCTGCCGAAACTTTCAGTGACAGCATTTAGTTGATGGTATAAAAATGTAAATATGACAACATAGGTGGCGTTCAGTGTCGAATTAGAATATCACCCCTTTTCTTTTCTACAGTAGATGCCGTAAGAGACGACTAGGGATAAGGCTTAGGTATATTTTAGGCGATAAGCTAACAACCTGTCACTATTGACATAAAACTCAAAAATATAAATGCTAGAAATATCACTGAAACGTGAAATGGCCTTTTTTTGGGAATACATGCGTAAGGTGCACATCACCTTACGTGGCAACATTTTAAGTAGTGGGAGGAAACGTCACTTTTCCATGGAGCCAAAACCTTGCCAAGTTAGATTCCGGGCACTATATGTACTTTTCAATCTAGAAACGGCGATGGGCGAGCGCATGGACGTGCAGCACTCGCCGGACACGCCGTACCTGCGCGCGCGCCACACCGTCATGACGATCCTGAACATGCGCTTCTTCAAAGTGTGGCTGCAGCCCGACTGCCTCTTCAACCTCACATCCTACGCCAAGGAGCACAACGATAGCATCAAACTCACGCACCAGTTTACCGACAAAGTATGCATTATTGCAATTATTTTGTTCTTTTAATCATCCATGTATTTCGTGGATGTCGTAAGAGGCAACTAAGGAGATAGGTTAAGGTATATTTGACGCAGTAGGCTACCAACCTGTCTGTATTATACCTGCTAACTTAAAACCCAAAAATATACTAAAAATGGTCACAAAACTTGAAATAGTCATGGTTTTATTTTTATAGCGTTCCGTGAGCTCTTCCATTTGGTATGCATTTGGGTATACAGGTGTGATTGTAGGTATGTATGTGTTTTATAAAAAACTTCTACCTAAGGGAATAATAAGGGAATATGAGGTGCGAGACGTTTTCAGCGTATGCATAATTTATAAACAAAGAATCAATCAATTATTTATTTATTATATGATTATATTTTATTGTTCCTTACAAGAATAATAAATTTGAATTAACTACTAACGTCCAACCTTTAAAATTAAGTAACCATATTTTTAATGATGTTGCTTGAAACTAATTATCGACTCGAATAATCGATCCTGAAAATATCCGTTCCTATCTGATTTTCTAGCACCCTGTAGGTATAGGGTAATCTTACTTAGATCAAACTGAAAATCTTGCAGCACGCATCAAAGTGTAATTTAATGTTACTGACTATTTTTGATAATATTGAATTTAGTTGCTTTGTGGAACTTGATTCTTGTTTTTGTAAACCGGATACACGATATCATCGTGCCATTTGTTGATTCGTCTATAAATCCAAACAGTAAAAACCCATATCCATATAAAATTTTACTCAGCCTAATATATTCCGGAATGCTGTTAGTACTCGCCTAATGATGATACTGATACCGTATCTTTCATTCTCCTATGATAATGTGTAATTTTTGTATCGGTTTTCGTTCTTCAGGTCGTCAAGAAGAAGCGAATGGAATACGAAAAGAACAAACACAACAATAATACAGGTACCTACGACAATGAATACTTTTTACATTTTCCTGTAAAAATGAAGTTATCTAAAGGAGGAAAACATCAGTCGAATATGCCAATGTTGTCTGTTAGCGTAGCGATAATCTTGAGATCAAGGTGCTACTGAAGTAGTAAGTAAACTTACAGGGAGAATTATAGTCCTTATACATATGTATTAAAAAATATGACGGTATTTACAAGTGGCCATCGCCGCGGTAAGTGCTTGCGTTTCCGAGTGTAACTTAAACAAGGTTACGTAAAGTGCCTTATTTCTGTTTACTTTCTTGAATGAATTTCAATGAATTGCCAAGCACGTGCCTGAATCTCGTGCCAACTCGCGTTCAAAATATTTAATAATATTGACCAGATTATGACAATATTGATCAATCAATGACGTCTTTGATCGAATAATGCCGCGTTTGTCATATAGCCGTGTTTGCTTTGACCTCAACAGAGTTTGCTTTAGCCTTTGCTATTCACGGAGATGAACTTTAAAATATTAGGTACATAAAATATTTTTCCTACGTTCTACCATAGTTATTGCGTTCTTAGGAGAAGTAAAGATAAAAATAATGCTATTCATTTAGTAAAAGTCATTGTGCACGATGAGGGAAGTGAACATTATTTCTATACAGCGAGCCACCCCTTCGCATGGGTACAATGCGACTTTGTTTTATACTATGTAGGGATGATTCAATTTTCTTTTGGTTTAATGACTACAAATTATTGTGACTAAAACAAAAATGAACTTCCTTCTTTTTTTATGAAATTCCAATGTAGCGCTGATCCGTGTCAAAAGCGTACAAGGGGTTAACTAAAATTTATTTTGCAGATGGCAAACTGAAAGCGGTACTCGATCTCCTATTCGGGAGAGAAATAGATTTCACCGACGAGCAACTGCGGGAGCATATTGATTCTATTACGATCGCGGGGAACGACACCACGGCTCTAACCATTGCCTACACCTTGATGTTGCTGGGCCAGCACAAGGACGCACAGGAAAGGGTTATCCAGGAGTAAGTCTTAAAACTTTATTACACGTTCTTTTGGCAGACAACCTAATTTACTTGTATACTTATCTTAGTACAAAAGTTTCTCTCGGTAAACTAAATATACATACAATTATTTGCATGAGACATGGAACTAAATAGTGTTCTTAAATTTATTGTGTACAGGGTGGCCGGAAATCGACCATAAATATTTTAACCGGTTTTATATTTTAACCAGTGGTCTACGAGTTTGAAAACCCCTGTAAAATATTTTCGGAAAAATTTATTATTGACCTTGTGTCAATGCGACCTGTCTATCGCAAACCTATCAAATCAAATCAAAAATTATTTATTACGGATAACAAAGATCCAAAAATTCTTGTTAGTAAAACAATTTTAAACTTACCTATGCATGCATGTAATTAATAATATAAAGTAAATATGCCTATACAAAACTATACGTACATCACACCTACATTCCCAAGTGGGCGAAGCAGATCACACGAAACGCTACTTAGACAAAACCATGATTCAAGTTTCGTAGCCACTTCTACCATATTATTTTGATAATGACCGGGGTACAAAGGACGGGGCAATTTTCGAAAAAAAAATCGTCCTCGAAATTTAACGTGGCAAAATTTTATGTAGTGTAGTATACATATACAGCCCATTCCCACCATGTCGGGTCTCGGCGCCTCTGTTCACTCTGACCGGCTGTCGGTCCGATTTTAATCGGTATCGGGGCCTCTATTCACACCAGTCGGCTACCGGCCACGACAATGTGAATGCGCGACTCAAAACGCCCGACATTTTATGTCGGATCCGATTGTCGAGCGTGTGTGAACAGCTTCATAATATATAAAATGTACTGCCGCTACGACACCCGATTTAAAATCGGGCCGACGCCCAACACGGTGGAAACGCGCTCTTACCCTTCTACTCCAAAATTTTGGCAAGTTAATGGCTGAGAACTGTACCAAGCACGTCACAATTCTCATTGGTCGTTGTTTTCAGACAAAAAGCCATCTTCGGCGATTCAAAGCGAGGCGCCAACAAAGAGGACATCCCTCAGATGCTGTATCTAGAACGAGTGATCAAAGAGAGCATGCGGCTCTACACCGTCGTGCCGATTATCGCGCGGAATATTGACAAGGATACTTATCTGCGTAAGTATTTAATTTGCTGAAGTACGTTCTTCACTAAAGCTTCCAAGTATACCTACTTAGTTTTCTTGATTTGACCATTTTTTGTATCGATTGTAACCTAGGCACCAGCAACACCAGCCAACTTCGCACGACAGGGCACGAGTAGCGCGTGAGATAGACTATACCTGTCACTGTTTAACTAGAAACATCAAAAAATGACAGGTAGACTATCCTGCGCGCGAGGCGACTAGAGTCTACTGGAAAAAATATAACTAGCCGGATTAGCACGATAGGGTGCGAGAAGAGTTGCGCGCGAGATATGCTATAAGTATACTATAGTCTAGCGAAACGACTCGTGCGTATTGGTGTGCTAAGACAAGTTTAGTGTACGACTGGGTTGTTGTACAGTCACCAAAACCAATATAATAGGCCCACAAAAACATCTGACTCTACTCTATTACTAGTGGCAGTAGGACTTGTCAGATATTTTTCCACGCTCCTTCGTGGCAGATATTAATGTAGGTGACTATATCTCACTTGTCCGCAAGAAATAAGGCGTGATGTTTACGTATGTATGATCCTAATCGCCGATTTAAAAATTTGCTAATTGATTTGTCAATAAATAGTTACAGTCAGCACCAAAGACAGTTAAGATGCCAAAAATATGTACCTACCGTACACGTAACAATTAACAACGTTCAAACAAGAATGCTTGTAAGTATATGTACATATTTTTGGCACTTTAGCCATCAAAACCTTGTGAAGTTAGAAGTCGTAGATGACGGAAAGTGGTTTACAGCGGTGGCCGGCGTCACCCTGCCAGCAGGCACGGGCTGCGTCGTGGGCGCCTTCGCGATGCACCGCGCCAAGTCCGTGTGGGGCCCGGACGCGGAAGCCTTTGACCCAGACAGGTTCCTACCAGAGAGGTCCTTGGATCGCCACCGGGCCGCCTTCCTACCCTTCAGCTACGGCTCTAGGAATTGCATTGGTAAGGACTCCTTGATCGCATTAAGTTGCGACCACACCAATGCTTAAAACGCATCGTATACGCACCGGTTTTGAAACACGCACTCCACACCACTGCTTAAAAAAACTGTCATCGGGTTGGGAAGTTCACGTCAAAAATCTTTCGTATGGGGAACGTCACGCTGCGGCTGCGTATTTTGAGCAGCACTGTTTGGAGCTTGCGTCAAACACGGTGCGGATACGACCCGTCAATGCGATTCCGTACCGTCACCATTTTTTAAGCAGTGGTGTGGTCGCAACTTGATATATAGCGAGGTGGTTTAAGATCACTCGGCGATACGGGGGGTTACGGCGCATAGGTGAAGTGCGTCTGACCTTCCAATATCGTTTCGCCGACCACCCCCCTGGCTCCTCTGGGTTGCCGAATAAACCTAAAAATGTATTTACTGCGCATACCCCTTCTATTTTGCTGAGCAATCTTCCCATCGCGCAACCTGTAGGTACATGAGATTAATCAGATGGCTAGAAGCTATTCGATAAAAAAAGTGAGAAAACTTGCACGTAGCTGTGAAACAATAATTCAGTGTTATGTGTGAAGTTTCCAATCTGCATTGGGTCTACGTGAGAACGATTTTGTAAGTCCTCTAATACGGAGGAATGTGCCTAGCGGTACATGATATAAAATTTATGATGATGATTATGAGTAAGTCGGTGACTTTGTTTAAAATTAATTTGAAAAACTAGCCCTCCGGGTTATTTTCAAACTTACCGTTCCATTTTCCTCTCATGCTTATAATTATAATATTATGATATGATTACGAAGTTTTTTGGTAATTCGTTCGTTCAGCTAATTCTGAAGCTGATTGTACCAACGCTCTCCAAAACCAAGACCAAATAACATTATTGACAAATATTTATCATGATTTCAGGTCGCAACTATGGCATGTTAATAATGAAGAGTATATTATCATCGATCTTAAGATCCTACAAAATAGATGCTGATGAAGTGGGCCCCCTCAAAATGGAGCTTCTTCTGTTCCCCATACGAGGTCACCAGGTCAGAATATCGAGAAGGGAATAATAACTAGGCACGAATGAATTTTACTTTAAAAGTCATTTAGTATTATTACGGTATTGCCTACAGCAGGGCGGAGGACATTTCTCTTATTTTTTTGGGTCAGAGTACGAGAGTTATAGAGCAGGGATGCGCGAGAGATCTGCAATATCTCTGACGAGATTCTTTTGTTTTCTGCATTCTTTGCGCTGCAGCCATATTCAAGGGATGCGCGTGAAAAATGTCATAGTTATGATGAAAATGTACCGCTCGATATGCTATTGTTCTATTTTTATTATTTTTCGTTGGACTCTACCTTAGTGTCTTTTTGTGACCGAACTGTGGCATGTCAAGAAAGGGGAATATGGATCTATGGAGATGTGATAATTTTGTCGCAGAGAGGCGTTATTTCAAGATAATTTCTGATGTACTATATCGAGTCAATTGATTCCTGACCCACCGCGGAACGTTGTCACAATAAACAACAAATATTTCCTTTGTCAAACAAAGTAATGTCACTATGATTTTCACTGTTAGTAGTTTATGGTGGGTCAAGATTAAATGTTTCGATGGTACTCGTTAAGGATTATTATTATTCAAATAATATAAACCAAGTGATTTCTCTGGGGAACGGAAAAGATGTTATTAATAAAGTTAACATTTTTAGTCTTGATTCCGCTGTAAATAAAAATGATAAACAGTGTCACGATTATTTGAATCAAGGCAGAAAGCCAGTGCGGCGCATGCTACACGCTAAAGGCCGGTTGCGGAGCTCAGCGAAATTCCAGCGTTGACCCGTTGCTATCTATCTCTGTCGCACGCGTGCAGCAATATTGCCCACACGCTCGCACAGTGCGACGTACGTGCTCAAGTGCGAGCGTGAGGGTAATATTACTGTACACGAGCAACAGAGGTAAACCAGCAGGTCAGCGCTCGAATTTCGCTGTGCTCCGCGTCCAGAGCGTCTAGCTATACTCTGTTTATTTTGGGTTGAGAATTTTAACTGTCAAATCCTTACACATTTTTGAGTAATCCCAAGATATCGGCGCAAATTATGATGATGTTTGAATTAAGAACATTATAACAAATAATGTTAAGTGTATTTGCATAAATCATTTCCAGTTTTACTAATGAATTCCAGAGATAATTTCAAATTGTGTCCGTTAAAATTCTCAACCCAAAAAAAACGGAGTATAGTGTGTTTAAATCGATGGTGCAGTCGTTAACGAATTCGTTTGAGAGTTATCGCAAAATTGTATGGAAATTGTAACAGCGCCGCCAGCGGAACGTTTGCACAAAGTAACTGCACGTCTCCATCTCTCCATACAATCCCGCGATTACTCGCAAGCGAATTCGTTAACGAATTCATCATCGTTTTCATTACACTAGACGCTCTGAATTTACACATACTCCAAGCCAAACGTAGCGACAAACGTGTGTAGCGTGCGCAGCGGCAGGATTCCTCCCTGAAGATACCGAATATTAGATTGTTTACGTTCCTTTTTTTTAACCCTTTTCTTGACATCGTATCTTGTAAGATACAGTCAACTTCAAAAAATATTTGCGTAAAAGTTTTTATGTTAAAATTGAACTCGATTATAATTTCAAGTTTTGTATATATTTCTAGACGTATAAACTGCAATTTGCGTTAGATTGGTTGCACTGTTAAGACGTTAGAACACAAATAATCAACGATTTCGACATGATCCCGCGCAGGATGATAAAAAAGTTGCATTATTCCTGTTTTTCGTATAAGAAATTAATGAAACGTGTGTGTTTCTACTAACTTAAGAATGTATTTGTGACATCTAAATAAATTATAAAGAAAATAACTAATATTTGGTATGACTAACAAACCGTTAAACTGTATGTATCTTCAAATGCACATTGCCTGCTTTATGGTAATTTTTGGTTTTCTCGTAGGGTATCTTACGGTATACATTGCCCGGTTTATGGTCTTGTTTATAACTATGTTTTACACCTTGCTTTGCCTGTTAAACGCATGTTTGTCTGTTTTTTTCTATTGGGAGGAGCATGACCAACGTTCTACAGGTCCAAAAAATTCTAGCTTTGATACCAAAGCCAAGTATAAAATCAGATGATTCAGATTCTGGCCCAGAAATTCCATCCCTTTTGTTCCGATTAAACGTGCACGAGGACAATAATGAAGACAGTTCCTTAGCGCCTTCCGTACTATCTTCATTCGAGAATTTGAACATATTATCAGATCATGACTTCTCTCAGTTTTAAGAAATTGTTTCCCTTGCAACGCTGCCGCCGCCGCTTAGTCCAGGCGCCCCAATGCCAGCGCCATTAACTTCAACTGGATCACGATAAAGTCTGTTTAATATTTTTTTCTCCATCACCAGCATCACCGCAGTCACAACTTACACCAAAACCATCACTACTAATTCCTATAGAAAATGTTCTGGCGCCAACGCTGCAGCAACATTCCACAATCAGTCTTACTTCTGAACTGCCTCTACCTTCACCTTTAGTAGAATCTCCTACTACCTCCACAGACATACCATCACCAAAGGTTCCATTCACGTGATCGAGAATAAGGGCTAAGTCCCTTCCTAACAGATTACAACAACAACCTATGACTATACAGAAGAATCAGATAATTTTTAAATGTATTGTGGTGTCGATCTCACAGACATGTTGTTCGTTCTGAACCGAACTGAACTCAAAGGCCATCGCTGGTAGATACTTGCCGTTAGTATCTTAGACACTGGACATGAGTTGAATTAACAGCTGGATTTTGTACCGAAGGCAGAGTGCGAATGAAAATGAACGAAAGTTATCCATAAAACGATTTCGTCACAGAATGATGCAAGGTTTATTGAAATGCGACCGACAATTTTTGGGATCCATAGCCGACGTGGCAGGGCAGGACTCCTACAAAATTATCGGAACTCCGGTTGTCTGTGACCGTTGATGTGAGGCGTGATAAATTTGAACACTTTCCCATTTTAGCGCAAAAGGAAGGTGTAAGTTGTGTGAGAAAGATCTAACTACCCTACACTGCTCCAAAAGTAATTATGTTAAAATTGAGCCTAACACAGAAACTCAATTTTTTTTTATTATTTCACACAAAGTAAGTGATTAAATGCCTGATTAGGTATTTTTTACATTGTTACTTAAATAATTATAGTTAATTTCGTTATTTGTATTTCATTTCCACATTCTGGGCAATGTATCTTTAAAGATACACAAAACTTTATTTAAGAATCTCCATATTCCTGGCAGTGTATCTTTTAAGATACATGTAATATTTCCAAAAATTGGGGACAAATATTTTTTTTTCTAATTTTTTTTAGTCTCATTTATGAGTATATTTCCAAGCATACAAGTTAATCCACAAAAATACGATTTTTTATTTTTGCCAAGAAAAGGGTTAAGATACATAAACCCATTTGCAAATGTTCATCTGTTCCTTGTAGGTGCTAAAGTAAGTATTTATCACATTTAGGTATAGGGTAGCTTTGGTGTTATCGAATCGTTTGTAGTAGGGGTTTTAGATTGTTAGCGTTAGTTCATTGGGCAATTAGATGCTGAGAATATTGTTGTACTGTTATTAAATTAAATACAAATGAAACTGTTATTTTATTGCAATAATAATAATATTGTCAGGGGGTCTAATTTTAAGCAAATAAAGTGTTAAAATGATCGTTGTTAACCATATTTTCATTTTATTTTGCATATTCAAAATGCATTATTGTACAAACATTGGCACACGATTTTAGTATTTTGTTTATACTTACAATTAGAAACTGTTAATTTATTTACTTTGTATTTTAAATGTAACTGTAATATACATAGTTTGAACTATTTTACAAGTTATACCTAAGTGCATTGTAAACCACGCATTACATTGTAAAATTAAAAAAGGGCTCAAATGCTGTGATATTACTTTCCAGTGATATCTTAAAATGTATACCTAGATTCGGAATATTTATTAATAATATGATTTTAACGAAATAAATTTTTATTTGCATATTTTGTCGTAATTTTATTAACTTTAACATAACTTTATTACAAATAGAATTTTATCTATAGGGACCACAGAACTTACCCCCTCTACTTGAAATCTTGCCACGTTAGGTTTCGAGCATTAAACCTGATTCCCCTGACATATAACTGTACGTTTTCTTAGTATGATCTCTAGTTAACAAATAATATAAGGTAAACGTCCCTGTGCTTGACACTGACCCAATACATGGATGGCACTTACAACCTTATGTCATAGTAAGACAGGTGACAGATGAGTCATCTACTGGGCGTTGAGGAGTCGAGCATTGGTAGGTACAGGTACCTTAGTGCAATAAACGATTATAAGTGGTGGGGGTAAATTCGTGCATTACTTTTACCTAGAAAATAGTGCCACCGCCTCGTAGTGAAGTCTAATGCAAGGCTAGTTACAAAGCGAAGTATTTAATTTTCTTCACTTCAATCAAATGACATCCATTGTCAACCTTTTCGATTATTTTATTATGTTTTCAATGAATCGCCAACATAACAATGTAATAGATGTGAGCTACAAGAGATCCCTTTAAGGGATAGTACCACCTTTCAGCATCTTTGTTAGTAACTTTTCTGTATTTGCGAGGAAAACGTAAGCCCACGAACCGCCGGTTAAAGATGGCTGCCCTAAACTTTCGTACTACTTAAACCCCGGCATCTCTGTAGTTGTTTCTATTTCGTCATTACCCTTCGATGTGCCGTTATGGTCATGATCGTGCCCGTGATCGTGATCATGATGGAGTGCTTGTTGCTCGGAGTAGTCGATGGTGACAAGCGCCTCGTGCGTGGATCTGGTGTGGAGCTCAAGATGCATGTACGAGTCGCTGTCCATGACGTCTCGCGAGTCGTCCACCCCGCAGGTCACGAACTTGTTGTACTGGCTTATGTCCAAGAAGCCGATGCCGCAGAGCCTGTCCACGAGCATCGAGACCATCATGCCGCGGAGCATCCCGTCGCACTCGATGACTGTCCCCATGTCGTCCTGAAACAGACCGGAGATACAGGCTGGTAGCGGTGAGGGAAATTCGAACTGTGCGAGCGTGAGGGCAATATTGCTGCAAGCGTGCGACAGAGATAGATAGCAGCGGGTCAACGTTCGAATTTCTCTGTGCTCCGCGACAGGTTTTAACATGCTGGCTTATCAATCTGTCTTCTGCCGGCTTACCACAGCAAGGCGCTAGTGGAGATGTGCGCGAGATACACTACCTGTCACTGTCTAGCTAGAGACAACAGACAATGACAGGTAGTCTATCTCGGGTAACGTCACGCGCGGGCTGCTGTGCTAAACTTACTGATTAACCTAACCTTAAGAAAGTGTCAGGTGTTTTACCTTTTTAGGCTGCCTGCTCACTGGAGTGGACCGAGACAGCGGAGCGGAGAGCGAGATAAAAATTCACCAATAGAATTGCATAAGATCCCCAATTTTCTTACAGTGGATGCAATTTTAAATGGTGGATTTTTATCTCGCTCCACTCCAGTGGACAGGCAGCCTAAAAAGTGACACAGCCTACGATATATAACTTGACAGTAGTACTAAGCATAATTGGTAGGTAGAACAATGTTAAAAATACATATAATATATTTGGATATAACAATTTTCGTTTTCCTCGAATACATAATTTCAAGTGTTTTAGAAAACAGAAACATTTCAATACTTTAAGATGGTAAAAAGTAGTAAGCGAATCAAAATAAATTTATACCTCTACACTAAGCGGTTGTACCGGTTCTCTCTCGTATCGGACCATACATGGGTGTAGGGTAAATGTATACTATGGTCTTTTTGGCTAAAATACATTTAAAATCTTCTAGACTAGACTAACAACTCTAGCAAGTACGCAGTTGGTACTTCAGGATTTTTATAGATAAGTTAAAACGATGTTAACATTCCTTGGGCGTTAGGTTATCAATCAGAATATGTGAGACGAAATTACCATATACCACGCGGAAATGAACAATGGGCTATTTACTTCGCAAACAGGTTAAGGTGCTCACCGAAGACGTACGTGGCGTAGATATGAGGAAGTAATAAACGAATGCACGGACAAAACATACTCAATAGTAAGAACTCACAGCCAATACAAGTACTTCGGGTTAATAGCTGACAAAGATATACGAAGTGACCTTAAGGTGTGGAACAATAAAGGTGAAAAGCACAACTTGTGAAGTGTGTATCGTAGGTGCTAACTTAGCAGGTATTGAAACCATTATTATAAATGGCATAATGAGTCATTTGTTAATTTATCATAGGTATTATCCCGTGTAGCATGGGGCTCAGAATAACAGCTCTCCATTTCTTCAACGGATTTCGTAAGAGGCGACAGAGGAAATTAGTCAAAAAGTATCCTTCAGGCAATAAGCCTGTCACTATTATACCTCTGTCAACAATGTTTTACCCTAAAATTTTGCTGAAAAATGGCTACGAACCGCACTAGTCATGGTTTGACTATGTAGCGTTTCGTGTGCTCTATCTACCATATTTGAAAAATTACCAGAATGTTGTAAATAATGTACTCAGGTATCTAAAGTAGAGATCATTAACATTAACATTTTAGGCTTACCGGGCACAGTGAGCCGAACTTCTCCGACTGTGAAGAAAAAAGCTTTTAAATAGATCATCTCGGGCACACACAAAAATATACTAAATTAAGTACAGTCAGCGTCTGATACATGGTTACACTTTGGTACTTTGTCACTGTGATCGCAGTGACAATTTCATGCGAGAGTTCAAATATGAGGTTAATTTAAAAAGGTACTAAAGTGTATACATGTATCAGACGCTGACTGTACCTAAGTAATAGCTTACAATATATTAGTAAGTAATACTAAAGTAAGTAAGTAAATAAATGGTGATGGTCCTATGTAGTGTCGGGATAGAATAACACTTCTCCATTTCTTCCGTGAATGTCATAACAGGTGACTAAGGGAATAGGTTTAGGTATGCTTTAGGCGACAGTCTAGCAATCTGTCATATTATACAAGATTATAACTTAATAACTCTTCCATCTGATTTCAAACCTAAAATTATGCTGCGATGTTTTTGTCTATGTAACGTTTTGTGTGCTCTGCCTACCCTATTGCATGATTTCCACCAAACGGCCGGAATCGGAAAGAATTTTATGGTCTTTAAACGATACTGAACCTTACGGTCACTGTGTTTAAGTCTACATTACCTTATTTTTGTATTCCGTGGTAGCTGGCGACGTACGTCACCTAGCTTTTGTACGCTGCTTAGTAATGTAGACTTAAACACAGTGACCGTAAGGTTCAGGCCGATTGGTGGAAATCATGCATATTTGGGAACATAGGCGTGGTGGTATGTATCTATGTATGTATGTTTGTGATCTGATTGTTGTTATGGATGTTTAATTAGAGTCAGTGTCCATATCCATTACTGGTGCCGTTACCTTACCTCCGTTCATGAAATTTACCTTGCAAGGGGCCTGGTGCAGGCAAAGGTATTTGTTGTCCAGGTTCCACATCTGGTCGCAGTGGTCGTTGCTCATGATGACCACGTCCACACGCCGCAGGTTGATCAGAAGTGGCACCAGATAACCCTGTAAGTGTTTGCTATCTTCAACGCACTTAGAGGGCCGTTGACAAAACACCGTTGACAGAAGTCGATGACATTTCCGGACGATTGTCCTTCTTTCCGGAATTTGTCTCATATTTGACTAGCTGCTCACCTCGAGGTATATGGTAGGCTTAGGACTTTTGGATGCTCGCCGTGGTTCTAGAATCCATGGAGTCGCCATTATCTTAAATATTTTTTGACAACGTCAAATCAAAGTGTGAAAATAAATGTCATGATTTATGCGGACATATCAATAACTAATTAATTTTATCATAACTCTACACAAGTTACAGTACCTCATCGGAGTTTCAATAATGCCGAATAAAACACACCTATTAGTTGTGAGAAGATATTTTAGTTATAATTAATTAAAGTAAATAATTAATAATTAATTAAAGTAAATAATAAAGTAATTAAAGTAAATAATTGTGATGTTTAAGCTAATACGTATTTTACTAGACTATTTTTTAGACTTAGAAAAAAATCTTGTTAGAATTTTAACATAAATGACGACTCCATGGATTCTAGATCTAGAACCACGGCGAGCATCCAAAAGTCCTAAGCCTATAAATGTGTTATGAAGAATATAAAATTCCTATAGGATAAAGGCCTAAATTGTACGCCCGGTAGTTATGGATAGTCCATACTCATACATTGTTTATTTTTCCTCGCATGGGTATGTGATTTCGCATCGAACCGTTAAAAGCCGTCCGCCTTCGACGTCGGGTTTCTAACAGACTCTAGCTAGTAATATCCTTTTTACCTATTGTTTTAAACTTTCGTGATTGTCACACATTTTTGTTTACGCGGGACTTAATCACGATATGTTTTAATTACCTCTCAACGTTTCGGTCGCACATACCGTAATTAAGTCCCGCGTAAACATAAATATCCTTTTTATCGTTCTTAATTCACAATATGTATGTACAAATTATATAGCCAGATTGATGCCGACGTTCAACACAAACATTTTTATTCACACTTTTACATAGATTACGTGGCAATACGTTCTATATGAATGTATGTACATGTACATATTTATATTCGCAATATGTACAACCGAACCTCCGCTTCACCTTCCATTAACAGTCACTATATCCTCGCGTTACATCTGTTTGCGCTGTCCACACACTTCTGTTTGCATTTCGTTGAGTGAACCTTGATGAACCTTTACTGACGTGACACTATGAGTACTTTTAACATTAAATAAGTTGTACTTGTAATATTTATTCTAACTGGCAGTTTGGACTTTTATTATACCTACCCACAGTGCTATTAGGAATATTTTATTAAGTAACATTTCGGCACCTTTTGCTATTATGTCGCGTATGTAGAACCACTTACGTGGCTTAGAGTTGATTCGACCAAACGATAAATTAATTTAGTCTTGAAATACGAGTAAATCACTATAGCCCGCTTTTTCATACGAACCACTGATTTAACCGCAAGCAAAGAGTGACTTTATTCTAAGATTAAATTATGTTCCGTTTGGTTGGATCGTTCCTTAATAACAAAAAGTGATGGTTGTTTAATACCGAATTCAAATGTTTGATTTCAATCAAAATATGTAACCATCTATTAAAGTAAATACATATCACGTTCATTTATTATACTAACGGAACTAAACGGATTACTCGCGTCTTCCATCGAGTTTAGCCCTACTCGTTACGTGCTAATCTGTAGCCTTGCATCTATGTATAGGAGCCGCGCCGACTGCTGCTGAAAGCGCACTATGCGCTGTGGGTGGCTCTGAAAAACAGTGCTAAAGGCCGGTCGCAGAGCACGGCGAAATTTGAGCATTGGGCAATATTACTGCACGCGTGCGACAGGGACAGAGCGGGTCAACGCTTAAATTTAAAGAAAAGAAAGAAAGAAAGATATTAATTGACAACAATTTGACACAAACATAATAATGAACTTATCTAAAATACATAAATTATCCTTAAAAAAATATATAATAATAACTTAAAAATGTGCATGCCACTTCTGTGCCAAATAGCGCCAAAAGGGCCGCACTCAGCATAATATTGCGGCAAGCCGCAACGCTGATTTTCAGTGCGACCCCGGAAACTTAAAACTAGAAGAAGAAGAATTGAATTTAAACATTTTACAGGTAGTTGCTAAAATTAAAACAATACAAAAACAGACACACACATGAACGAATACAAAAAGAAATAACATTAACGAGGGTAGGTTTAGAGGGTAACTTGGTGGGGGCGGTCGGTTAAAAGACCGCGTTAGACCCGTTCACCCTCATTACCAACAGTTTGTTCAAACTCAGTCTGCTCAAATCGTCTTAATCTTAAGTCAGTCTCACGCCGCACGCGCATGCGGACGGTACAGAGCGCGAGCAGCGTTGTTTATTAATAACAATGTCTAATACGGTGAAATGTAAATCGTGCAATGTGGTGATAAATGAGTTGTTGGCTTTTATAAGCAACAAGTTGCATCTCTTGGACGAGCCGAGTTTAAGGCGCATATGCGTTACTGCGTTTTCTGAAGGAGACATAGTCGTTGCAAAACGGTTGTTATTTGAATCTGTGTCCAGATCAAGTGAACTGAAGATACGCAAGAGCGATGGGAAATCGAACCGTGATCTGGATGATATTATCAGCCTGATGAAGAACTGTCGTGTTGATGAATTCCCAATCTTTGTCGCGAGAGACCTACATAAATTACCACCAGTGTTGTTTGACCATTTGGATGCGACCAAATTGCTAAAAGACCTGGTCGAACTACGAGCACTTGTTAATAAATCGGCCACAAGAAATGAACTGGATATGGTGAAATGTGAACTCGAGAATCTCAAAAAGGCATCTTTGGTCAATAACTATCAAGAAAATATCAACTTTAAGAGGGGTGCGTGCGTTGTTAATAGTTTTGATTGTCACAGTGGACCTATGGGCATGCCATTTATATCGAATGAAGCCGAGCTGTCTAACCGTAATGTAAGATCATATGCGCTTGAACATTCAACTATGGGTGACCAAATGTGTAATTTGTCAAGTAAAGCGGGTACTCAAACATCTTGCGACGCGCCGTCCGTTGAAGTACCCACATCAGCTGATGGCGAGCGAGCGGACGCGGACGGGGGGCGCGAGCAGCCGGCGGCCGCCGTTGATTTCATGACTCACGCTGCGCGCGAACGAGTACTTGCGCATGCGACTAATGCAGATCGGGGACACACTGTTACAGCGGGAGGCGCACCGCATAGAATATCTTATGTGGATGCAACGCGGAATGGTACTTCTAAACCTCCAGAACCTGATGGTGATTGGATTAAGGTTCAGAGAAAAAAACCGAAGTATAGATTTATAGGCCACCAAGGAAAAGCAATAATATCCTCAGATACTAAATTTCGAGCAGCCGATATTAGAATTCCGTTATACATCTATAATGTTTCAAAGGAGGTGTCAGTGTGTGACATAGTTGATTACATAAAGAGTCAAACTAATATTACAGTTGCGCTGGAAAAAGTAATTATGAAAATGGAAAAAGACTACGACGCTTACAAAGTGTTCGTGCCAAAACATAAGATTGATATATTTTTAAGAGATGATTTCTGGCCGGACGGTATTGCATATCGCCGATTCGTGAATTTTAAGAAAAGCTGACACATTATATAATTGTATATATTTGAATGTATATTATAAGCAAAGTACATACTCATAATGGCTGTTACAACAAATATAATAAGTTTTAATTGTAGAAATATAGTTAGATCGGTGGAATGTGTACGGAACCTGTGTCTTACTGCTGGTATTATCGCGCTACAAGAAACATGGCTGATGGAACATGACATCTCGTTTCTAAGCACCATAAGTGACGAATTTGCGTTTACGGGAAAATCAGCAGTCGACTCGTCAGTGCGAGTTCTTCGAGGTAGACCGCACGGCGGTGTCGCGATACTTTGGAGAAAGGCGTTGTTCCCGTGTGTCTCCGTCATACAGTGCAACAGTGTGCGGCTAGCGGCTATCAAGCTAGTCCTTAACGACCGGCCGGTGATTGTGTTTTCAGTGTACATGCCCACTGATTCGGCGGACCATTTGAGTGAATTCACTGAGTGTTTGGGCGAAATCTATTCAATAGTGGAAAGTAACGACGTTGAGTCGGTGTTTGTGCTCGGGGACTACAACGCCCACCCGGGTGAGTCGTTTTACTTGGAACTTGTAAATTTTTGTAATGAACAATCCTTGACCTGTGTGGATACAGACATATTACCGAGAGATACCTATACGTACGTTAGTGACGTCCACGGCTGCAGACGCTGGCTCGACCACTGCGTAGTGACGAGTGCGGCGAGGGACACTGTCGTTAGTGCGTCGGTATTATATAATAATGTTTACTGGTCCGACCACTATCCATTGTTGTTGGAATGTAACTTTACACTGGTGAAGGCAAAAATTTTGCCTAACAAAGTTAGCTATAATAAGGTAATTTGGGGAGAGCGTGATGTGAGCCAAATAGATGACTATACCGAATATTGTACTGGGAAGTTGAAGGATATTTATTTGCCATTAGAATTGACCGAATGTGCGGGGCGAATGTGTAATAACATTGAGCATAAACGTAAGATAACGGATTTGTATTGTGGCATAATAGATATCCTTAAATTTGCGGCGGAGAAGTCTCATAGGGGAGTGAAACGCGGGAGGCATAGGTGCATACCGGGCTGGAACATGCACGTCGCCGACGCTCATCGGGAGGCGCGGTTCTGGTTCCAATGGTGGGTGACCTACGGCAGGCCGGCTGCCGGGTATGTCTATGACAATATGTTAATTTCCAAAAAGAATTTTAAATCCAGATTAAAATATTGTCAAAATCATGAGCAGACTATTAAAATGGCCATAATTGCTAAAAACCATGCAAGAAAAAATTTTGGTAAATTTTGGAAGAGTACGGCCAAATTAAACCCCAAGACCAGTCTTCCGATGAGCGTGGGCGATAGGTATGATGCGGTGGGTATCGCGGACGCTTTTAGGAAGTATTTTAAAGTAGAAGCCCCACTCCCGTCGGCCGGGGAGCTCGGTGCAGAGGTTGGAATTGGATCCCCATCGATTGAGTTTACTGCTGAACAAGTTGCTAGTAAAGTAAAGCGAATGCAGAGAGGGAAGTCACCGGGTCATGACAGCCTCAGCATTGAGCACCTCAAATATGCTGGTGACCATCTTCCGAAGGTACTATCTTTACTGTTTAACCTATGTATCAATCATAGCTACTTACCTGACGAGCTCATGTACACTATTGTGGTGCTTATTTTGAAAAATAAAACTGGGGACGCCTCTGACATTTCCAATTACAGGCCGATATCGCTGGCCACGGTTGTAGCTAAGGTGCTGGACAGTTTGCTTGATGACATATTAGGATGTAATGTGCAGCTTAATGACGCTCAATTCGGTTTCAGGCCGGGTTTATCTACCGAGAGTGCAATTCTATGCCTCAAGCAGACTGTACAATATTATACATCTCGTGAAACGCCGGTATTTGCCTGTTTTTTGGACTTGTCAAAGGCTTTCGACATGGTGTCGTACGACGTACTGTGGCAAAAACTGCGTGACGACACATCTGTTCCGCAGGAGGTCACTGCGTTATTCAGGCACTGGTATGCCAATCAAAGAAATAGGGTTAAGTGGGCTGGCGCTTTCTCTGATTCTTATGTATTGCAATGTGGGGTTAGGCAGGGGGCCTGAGTTCGCCCAGGCTGTTCAACGTTTACGTGAATGGCTTGATCGAGGAGCTCAGCAGTTCACATGTCGGATGTCACATTGAAGGGGTTTGTGTAAACAATTTAAGCTACGCAGACGACATGGTACTGCTGAGCCCCTCGATGGGTGGGTTATTAAAATTGTTACGCATTTGTGAGGCATATGCGGAGGCCCATGGGCTCAGGTACAATGCCTCTAAAAGTGAACTTATGCAATTTAAAGCGGGTAATAAAACCTACAGAATGGAACCAGTCACACTTTGTGGTACCCCTCTAAAGAGAGTTGATAAGTTCAAGTACCTGGGCCACTGGGTCACCGAGACTATGTCGGACACCGTTGACATAGAACGCGAGCGCCGCGCGTTGTGCGTTCGCTGTAACATGTTGGCCCGCAGATTCGCACGTTGTACTAGGGAAGTTAAATTAACTCTATTTAAGGCCTTTTGCCAAACCTTCTACACGTGCGGTTTGTGGACTAGCTTTACTCGGCGAGCGTACAGCGCGCTGCGCGTTCAGTACAATAACGCATTCAGGATGTTATTCGGGCTGCCACGGTATTGCAGTGCGTCGACAATGTTCGCGGAGGCGCAGACGGACTGTTTTTTTACAATTATGAGGAAACGAGGCGCATCTCTCCTCAACCGCAGTCTTGCCAGCTAGAATGGCATCTTGCGCATGCTAGCCCACCGCTGGGACTCGCCGCTGCTGCAGCGGTACGTGCTGCTGCACGCGCCGGTGTTGCCGATGCCCAGGCGTCTTTAGGTTAAGTTCTTTTTATTTTATTTGAATTGTTTTTTTTTATTATTTTAATTTACTAATCATAGAGATAAGATTGTAACTACTAACCAATACTATGGATTCAAAGTCCGAAATAAATTATTTGAATTATTGAATTATTATTAAGTTAGTTAACAGTACCAGTTACAGTGAAAAATGAACTGAAGAGTGTGAAGTCACAAATATTGCAGCACAATAGTGTTAAAAGGTAAGATTTTCATTGCTTTTCGCTGTGCTCCGCCACCGGACTTTAGTTAATAACAGAATTCATAGATACTTAGGTATTTACATTTCTCCTGCTCCCCCAGCCGTAGAAGCTGCACTTGGCGATGGTCCCGTCCTCGACGGGCGGCGGGATGCTGTACTCATTCGGCCGTCCATAGCGAATCCTGCTAATAACAAAGTCTGCGTTCTCTTCTCGCGTTCGAAACGAAAATGGGTCGTTTAGCACCAGTAACGCTATGTTGTCCGTTGCACATTTTTCCCACCGATTGGAATGGTTGTAACCTGCAATTCATGTTTATAAGATAGATAGATAGATAAATATATTCTTTATTTCATTCCGGAAATCACATCACAACAATTTTTTATTTGGAAGACAAGCAATTCAGAAAAGTATCATCAAATGGAACATTATCTTTACTTTAAACTTAAACCGTAGAGCTAGAGTTAGAATACCAACTCATTTTTAATCATTCATACCCCAACAACCAATGAATCCCGTAACAAATATTAACTTAACTCCCCGAAATCCAACTTGCCAAGACTTTAAGTAGTGGAGACCAATTGGCGCATCGCTTTTTCCATGGAACTTAACTCGACTACTTAAATAAATAAATTAAATCTTGCCACATTAAAGGCCGGGGACTACAGAATTGACACGAAAGATACTCAACCTTATCGAGAGGAAAGCTCTCAATAAAATGTTACAGCAATGGTTCCTTGAAACCAATTCAAAAAAACTTGTAATTAACGATAAAAAAATGGTAACATAACATTAATGAATAATTGTTTATGGTAAACAGATAGGTACATTACGAGTCGGCAGATCGCCAGACCACCCAATGACAAATTAATTCCTTGTTATTTTGCGTATTAACAAAAACCTCACGAACTTGACAAAAAAATATCGGTAATGGGTGTGTTGGGCAACCATCAGTTATCCGGTTAAGCACACCATTGAATACAAATGGATAATCAACTGGTAGTCGAGGAAATTGAAGGAAGTAGGTCCATAGCGAGAAAATACGCAGTTAAGAAATTCATTGCTATAGGTATAATATTACATACATTATACCTTGTTTGTTTAGGTAGTTAAAACAATGTAAACAATCTTGACGTGTCTTATTATCTAAACGTACACTTTATAAATCGAAATCTTTACATTTTACAATTTAGGTATGAAAAAATCATTTACTTTCATAATTTTATTGTATAATGTAATTATTTAAATTTTTAGACTGTGTATTTCAACAAAAAGACATGTCAAGATTGTTTATATTGTTTTAACTACCTAAAACCTAAACAGTTAAGGTTACATACATTAGTATAAAGTTTTCCTTGATTTTCTTGATTGTAAATTTTAACGTAATAAGAATCACCGGTTGTACCAGTATTCTGTTTTGAACTATTGAACCGCATTGGTTCAGTAACCCCTACGTAATGTTAATGAACAATATCTATAATAACTTTGTTGACAATAGGTCAGTGACGGTGTGTTTCTGAAAAGTAATCTCTAGATTTTCAAAGAGTAACTCTGATACTCAATGACTACAGTAAAATTACAGTAATATTGTGTCGCAACATTATGTGACATGAACGGAATGTAGGTACCTACCTTGAGTTTTGAACTTGGAACAGTTTGCTCGAAGAAGATTTCATTTTATTTTTAAAAGTTAAAAATTATCAAATATTTTAGGAAAAAAAAGGTTTTTTCAATTCTAGAAAGTGATTAATTTACGATATAAGTACGTTTGTTTTAACATACTGTGCTAGATACTAAAAATACTTCGTTGGGCGTCATAAAAGAATAGGTACTTTTATCACATTTGAATCTGCGGTTGTTCCATTTCATGTCGCATAGTCTAGGGACTGTACATTTCAAGTACCTCGATGGAGACAAACATTCTCTACAATTCTCTTAGTGCCCATGTACTCGAGGAACTTGTGGCTGCCGCCGCTGACGGAGAACTTGTAGCTCTCGCCGACCACGCACGACGCCGGCGTCACCACCACGTGCGGCTCCACCAGCGCGCCTGCGCAGAACAGCATGGCGTGCGACAGAAAATGCACCTGGAGACAACGGAGGGCAGTTCATAGGTTCCATAAGTCAATGATTTAAAAAAAAACAGCTAGGGCGAGTTGGACTCGCGCTCGAATGGCTGTGTGCCAAAAACTTTGAAAAAATCTCGATTGTTGTGTAGCGCCCTAGCGCCATCTATCGTCGAATAGCCGAACTAAAATCACAGCGCCAACGAAGTATCGAAAATTTTTATGCTACCATAAAAATGACAACTACCAACTTTCTCTCAGTCGATTTCGGTTCCCAGCATAACATCTAAAATTTCAGATAGGTACAATACAAAAAAACTCCATTATTTTTGTTTGGATAGCTCTTGCTTGCTGTACCAGCTTGAAGGGCTAGATTCGAAGACATAGTTTCGCGTTTTTTGACTATATATCGTATCAGTACAGTATCGGACTATATCGCGTGACTTTGTTTTCGACGTCGCGTCACACACTTCCTAAAGAAAATTCTCGATCACAGTAAAATAAATTTATAAACAATAAATAAACATTTTATTTGAATTAAGTCCTTGGCCTTCAGTCAATTCGCGCGCTACTGACTAGACCAGTGTGACGGCTTGCATTTGTTGTGGTCCTTCGCTAACGTAAACATTGTGGCCCTCTTTGCAGTTACCGTTTAGCTTCTGCTACGACATATTGACGTACAATTATTTATTTATGTAAATTAAACACTCCATTTAAAATTTTTATTGATACCAGAAGAGTGGATAAGGTTTTCGTTTGAATTTAACGACTTATCTATGCAAACATTGCCGTGCTCTATCATTGAACCAAATTTTTAGAAATGGATAAAATTGACATTTAGCGTCGTCATCTTCCGCATATGAAATCAGTAGAACAAGTTTAGTGTTTAAAATTAATTTAGCAACCAAATAACATTATTGACTACTTACTACATACTGTGCTTCTGAGTTGGCAGCAGATCTTCCCACAAAACCGGCTGCATTATTGAAATCTATGTCCACTGAAAAAACAAATTGTTATAATACTTAAGTACACTCAAACCAATTGGTTCCGTGATTTCAAGATTTGCTTTTATCGATACTCTAAATAAAAAAATAAATAAAAAAAAAATAAAAAAATTAGAAAATCGATAAAAGCAAATCGTAGGGGCATAGCCATCACAGATACAAATTTAATGAAAAAAAAAATTTGCTCTAATGTCATTATTCACGGAGAAAACAGGGGACTACGTTTGTATGGAGAAGCGGCGCGACTCCTATCCTCTTAACGTCATAGAGGCATTGCATTGCGCTACAAAGGAAAACTTGAGTACATACGTTTATTGTGACAACGTTCTGCAATGTGTCAGAAATCAATCAGGAACTATTCAAAACAGGACTTAGGTAGGTACTTCCACGAAATACATAAAGTACATACTCATTTTTCCCATGAATTCTTTTTCATTCAAACTATTCGTAATTAATTAATTCATGATTCATGAAGTGAAATTTGTTACGAACGTCATGAACTAAAATTGAATAGGTTTTGTACCGGAATCAATCCATCTTGTGTAATATCAAATCTTTATCATCTTGATCCATCCTCTACACTAATCGTGAAGTTGAACGATCTAACATACGAATATACATGTAGAGACACTTCCGCTTATTTCGCATCAGGTGACTTCCATTTGCTGTCGGTTTTTGCGCCCGAGGCAAAGGGCCCGAAGTTGCAAGATGGTTTCCTCAGTGTGCAGTGACGCACTTCGGACTTTAGGTAAAGTTTCTAGAGTACTTCGCCAAGGAACTTCGCGAGTACTGTAGAGGAGGCATTAGGAAATGTATATCGCTAAAGGTACGACTATTATTATTTTTAATAATCCTTTCCTTCCTTCATATATTATTGGAACTTAATTTTCACAGGTTGATGATACTTTAGTGAGAATCATCACTTTCATGTCACCATCATGTGTTTGCGATTCTTATAATTATTGTTAATTAGGTAGGATAGATTTTTAATTACACAATGTGGCAATTCCTCCGATTTGTCCAGCACCCATCTCGGTTTATTTTCTACAAAGGGAGTTTGATTCAATGTTTTTAATCAAATGTGTAACAACTGCAGTTTAATTTAACGCTCTACATAGAGAAACGTAAACAATGATTGTACTTCTAGATTTACTTACCTACCTACCTAACATAGTGCGATAACATTCCAGCTCTTTTAACTTACAACATTTCTCACCAAATACATTACTAAAGTATAATTATTACTATCAACGTTAGATCGAGATGGTGACAGAAATAATATAATTTAAAGCGTATCAATTAATAAACGATTAAATAAATCGGTTTCAATAAGATATGGCTCTAACCCTGATGTATAATACATTATGTACATACAATTTAAACAGACTAAAATACAAAAATATTTTCACTCATAATGAATCAAAACGAATCTACTCACGTTTTATATCGAGATTAGCTCGACATGTTTCGGGCCCATCATCATTGTTATGTTTTATGTTTAAAAATTACATTGAATTATAATAAAAATCTTGAAAAAGTGGCGAGAAAAGAAAAAATATATTCAAACCTCGAGCGAATTGGCGCTTATTTTATCTCTGTGATCCACAGTGGTAACCAGTGCCAGTTAAGTTTTATCCCGAGATTTTGTCCTCGACTCGACGTAAAAAAAATTTCGCTCTCATCAAACGTGAGAGAAAGAGACAACAAACTTTATTTACGTTTAACCTGAGGATACACGCTAGCGTGCTAAGACACAAACATGCAAGAGTTGAACGTAAATTTTAAACCCCAACATTAAAAAATGTCCTGCTCTATCTAATCAAGCGCAAAAGAAAGACACAATAAGTAAATCATTTTTAAGTTTAAACCGAGCGTACATAATAAGAAATAATAATACTGCCCGGAATAAAAACGTTCGTGTGCTGATGCTGCAGGGTGAACCTTGGCGGTGTGTGCGCTGGACGTTGGCTGGACAGGACAGTGAATAGCTGCAATTAGATCGAAACAGCATGGCCAAGTTGTAGCGAAAATACGACTGGTAACTGTCAAAATACGTCATTTTAGTGTTGTCAGATTCATGTCAAATTGATTGGTTTGGTTGGTTAGACTGAACTGTCAAATCGTTCGCAAAATTAAATCCATATTGATAGTGAAATGGAACAAAATAATGATAACACCGCATGAAATATTATTGTGTTTTATCTTTACTCCCACGTGAATGTTACGAGCCTAAACTGTTATAGTTAACCCAATACCAACTGCGATAAGCTTCGTCGGAAGCGCAGTGTTACACGTAGAATACGCAAGTAACTCCAATCCAATATTGACTATTTGTTTTACTTTGCTAATCCATAATGATCGGTGTTTCCAACACCTTCGTTAGTTTATTTCTTCTAGTACTTTTTGTGAATATTCGAGCTTCGCTATCGCAGTATAACAAACCCTGGAGCGACAAATATGAGAGCAATACTTGTGCAAAACTATATCCTAAGAATTTCATTAATTATGCCCCAGTTGGTAAGTACTAATCAATGTTTTTACACTTCAAAAGACTAATTATAATTAGAAGAAAAAGTCTTGTCGTAAGAATGAATTATGCTTACACAGTATGAAAACTCAAAAATAAGTGATTTATAAAGAGTAACTATAAACTTATAACTCTTGTAATGTACAATATTTTTACCAGGTAACTTAACTGCGGGCAATTATTCTGAGAAGGCTGGCCTCAAAGGTCTTCGCCAATGTGTAACGGCCTGCTGCCTCGTTGACACATGCAATATTGTTTTTATATATGATGCTCGATGCTTCCATGTGGAATGTGTGAGTGATGAGCTGTGCCTGCCCCTGCTTCGCACAGGAAGCCCCAAGTGGGAGTCACATGTATCCATGATTCTTGTTAAACCTGTGCTGCCCAACGGTAAGTGTTTAAATTTACATTGGGAGTTTAATTAGAATATTTTATTGTTATCACAAATATGAGCACTTGCCACTGGATTGTAGGATGTTGTGAAAAATACCTACATCCTTTTCTGTGCAAAAACAAATATTATTTAATATTTTGTGACACCATTTTTTAATGTCCCTAATCCCTTTTATTGATTTTCATGTTTTGCTTATTGTCTGGTTGCAGTAAATGAAAAGAAACAGCTAAGAAGTTAAACTGCGCTTTTTGTTGGTGTTTAGTTGGTAAAAATCCATTATTTTGGTATTTCCCATGTAATTTTGGAGTGAAGGATTTGTTTCATGTAGTTCAATTTGCATGTAAATGACAAATATAATACTTAGCTCTTATTCTATTAAATTAATATATATATTTTTGTTGTAATATATATGTATTATTTTAAATACTATAACATAAGTAATCATAACCTAGATTATTAATAGTGAAATAATCTTAATGTTGTTAAATAAGTAATAATATTGACATAACTTCGCTAAATTCTTAGTTTTTTATTCCATCTATTAGATCTGTTTCTTATCGAAACAATAATTATAGACAAGTCATAAACATAATAGTTTTATTTTTATTATTGTTCAGCATTTTTCAAACAACATCAATATTTTCAGAAAACTGGTCTGATATTCTTGACCAGTCCAGTTACAGAGATGTGGGCAATAATTTCTCGCCAGAAGAGGACTCCTTATACGCACCATACTCTAGCCACAACCAGAACCTGCTCACTGAAGATGAGGAATCTAACTTCCTGTCAAATTTCCTTAACAACTTGCCAGTGGAAGATGACGAAGCTAGGTCTTTCGACAAGTACAGAGACAGCTCTGACAGTGAACTACTCTTAGACAGAACAAGTTTCTTTGAGAAAGTGCCATGTGAAGTTGGTGCGGCTGATGACTGTCCCTTCAACTCCGAGTGCATCCCGCTCGGACTAAAAACACGCAATGGAATTTGCAAATGTGTGCCCGGAACTGAGGAGAATAGGCAAGGTGCTTGTGTTCAAATGTTACGGCCATTTTCAAAGGGTCCTACCATCCCTATGGATAGCAAGAAGAGTGGTGAGGTTTCAGACTCTAAAGCTGATGGGAAATCTGAAGGCGCAAAAATTATCCAGAACTTGACAGTTTCTATTTTATCCAAAGAGGTGAACTATATTTTTGTTTAAATTCATATTATTGCATTTAGTTATTTTATGTGGCTACTAAACTTTTTTCTTGATTTTAGGTTCAACTGCCTGAAAATGAAGTAACTCTAGCAGCATATACAATTCCTGACGAAAAAGCGACAATGAGTCATTATAATTATGTTTGGACACTTGTTGACCAGCCCAGTGGTGGATTTACAGGTATGTTATCTTAAGATTACAAATAATGCTCTTTTGGCACACATAACAATTAATTCCTATAAGGCGCAGCGCAGACGACAGACTTTTTGTGCGATCGAGTCTGCGACGCAAAAACGTCTGTGTGGATGGTATGCATTGTGCGCCAGACTTTTGCGCGTCGTGTGCGTTACTGCATATAATTCCATAGGTTCTATTTTCACAGACTCAAAAGTCCGTCGCGGATAGTCTGTCGTCTGCGCATGGCCTAAATTGAGAAAGCAACAGAGTGGATTACTTGCCATTCAATTCACAATGTTCTATTTGCATAAATCCCATCAAAATCAAAAATGTGGAATGAGAGCCAAGTTCAATAGTAGTTGTTTTTACCACAGGTAAATTTGTCTTTACCACAGGTACATTTGTCTTTACCACAGGTACATTTGTCTTTACCACAGGTACATTTGTCTTTACCACAGGTACATGTGTCCTTACCACAAATATTTGTCTTTACCACAGGTATATTTATCTTTACCACAGTTACATTTGTCTTTACCAGGTAACATGAACCAGAACGGCGCCACTGTCACCCTGACCGACCTGACAGAGGGCCAGTACCGCTTCAAGCTGACAGTCAACGGCACGGACTCGTACGGCGAAGGGTTCGCGAACGTCACGGTGCTGCCGCCGCATCGCATCAACACGCCGCCCAAAGTGGTCATCACGCCGCAAACGCAGACTGTGAAACTGCCCAATTCTGGGGCCGTATTGGACGGCAGCGCTAGCAAGGTAAATCTAAAGGTTTTCTCAGTAGCAGCGTTAGGGTAGGGCGCGGTTGGACAACCGCCCAGGTCGCCGGGTAAAAGAGCCGCTACATGAACCCCTTTGTACTCTTTGTAGCCTATCGCTCTTTTAGTTGGGGGTGCCATAGAAATCTCGTCGCCCATGGCGCTGGTAGTGAATTTTCTCCTACAGATTTATTTGAATACTCGGTGGTGTTTGGAATAATACCTTTCTACTCCTTACGAGGATGTTGGAAAAGGCGACTAAGGAAATAGGTTATGGTATATTTTAAGACTCAGGCTAGCTATCTGTCGCTATAGTACCTCTAAACTTAAAACCTAAAAATTAAGCTATAGATGGGCACGAAATGTCAAATAGTCACAGTTTTGTCTATGTAGCCTAAAAGCTTTTGGTTATTTGGATGTTATTAAAATTCACAAATCCAAATCCGAATTGATCCGCTAAATACTCGCAAAATTTCCGTCACAAATCTCCACGCTCGCTACAACTAAACTTCAATATCGTATTACACATAACATTATATTCGAAGGATGACGACGCCATAATATCTTGGCACTGGGACCTGACCTCGGGCCCCATTGGCTACCAGCCGCCCCTGCAAGACGGACCCACGCTGGTCCTGAAAGACCTCAAACAACCCGGGAACTACACCTTCAAACTGACCGTCGAGGATTCGGACCACGTCAAGAATTCCACCACGGCTAACATTACTGTGTTAAACCACACCGATTACCCCCCGGAAGCGAACGCAGGTAACTTGAATTTCGCTGCTTTATATTTCTGGTGCATTATGTTCTATGTGGTGTCAGATTTAGTTCAATAGTTTATTTTCTAACAATGTTTACGTGGTGTTGAACATATAGAAACATGCAATTAATAACTTAAGTCTAGGTAGTATTTTATATCCATTAATATTGATAATAAAACACAAACACACAACATGACACACACTAACACAACAACTCAACACGAAAACATTTAAAATACAAAAACTACACAATGATTACAAGATACTTGGCGTAAGCCCGTATCCTGAACCTAAACCAAAACCGACCACAGGTCAAGAAAAAACCTTCCGTAAAACGATAATAATAGGAATACAGGCGTGATGTGTGTACGTATATTGGCAGGTCAGGACGTGATAATCTACCTCCCGAACAACAACCTGACGCTGAACGGGAGCCTGTCGACTGACGACCATGAGATAACATCCTGGGAGTGGACGAAGGCTGCCGAGGACGAGAACAAGGCGGTCGACATGCAGAATACGCACTCGCCTTACCTGCAGGTACGAAAAGCTACTGGCGGTTTATAATCGCAAGAACTGACATTTGACTAAGAGCCCATCCATAAAGTATGTCACTTTTTGGAAGGGGGGTGGGGGCCAAGAAGCTTATACTCAAACTGGAGATTGCATATAGAAGAAAAAAGTGAAGCCCAAAAAATTGACCTTGAATGACGTCACTGTTATTTGCTGTCCCTTTCATTACGGTGACAATACTTTCGGACGTTAGGTGAGAATCATGATTAGTTTTATTCTAAACCTATTTACGAACATAAGAAAGATCATAAAAACAAGCAAGTGAATCAACTAAAAGAAGTTCGTCTCTTAAGAATTATTAAATTTCGTAAAATTGT
This sequence comes from Adoxophyes honmai, assembly GCA_005406045.1. Lineage (NCBI taxonomy): Eukaryota > Metazoa > Arthropoda > Insecta > Lepidoptera > Tortricidae > Adoxophyes > Adoxophyes honmai. The sequence goes on from BHDV01065630.1 coordinate 167,223, forward strand.
CGCCCCCGGGGAATAAAATGGTAATAGGAAAAAGAAAATTTTACAGGAAAAATAAAAAACCGATTCTACTCTATATCTTTAGTTCTACAAAGAATTCATCAACGAGTTATATATCAAATTAATGGTGATTTTAAGGGCGTGTATAATGTGTATACGTATGTCATAATTCATTTATTTTTACCTATCTTAATTTATTTGTTATAAGCCAAAATTTACATTACCGAAAATATAAAATTGAAATATTTTCGTAATAAACGGTTACCATCTTATTCGTGCAAATCACTGACAACTAAAGCTATCGTAATATGGAGTTGCTATTCTACTCATTGACTTTCTTTACGTGGGCTTGCTTTGGTTCCTGTAAAAAAAGTAAAATGTTATCTAAAAAATTAATCCTTATATCCAAAAAAAGTATAATAGAACTAGCTTTCCGCCCGCGACTTCGATCGCGTAAATTTCGGATTTTGGGGTCGTAGGTTTCTGAGCCTGAGTTTTCCTCTTCATAATATTAGTGTAGATGTAGGTATCTAAACCCAAATATTTTACGGAATCCTCTTTTTTTCAAAATAAAATTTAGCCTATGTTACTCGTGGATAATGTGGCTTTCGAATGGTGCAAGAATTTTTAAAAACGGTCCAGTAATTACTGAGCCTATTCATTACAACCAAACAAACAAACAAACAAACAAACAAACATACAAACAAACAAACAAAGTTTTCCTCTTTATAATATTAGTGTAGATAAGAAATAAGTTTGTTCTTTTGATATGTAACTGTAACTGTACATTCCATATAATTACCATTAACTTCATAGGCAAATCGTAAAACCTTCCGCGATTGGGTTTTATTTAACCTAAAACATGGTTACCCTAATCATTCTCCTTCATATTTTTATGGTTCATTAACAATCAAGATTTTTTGTATTAACTCTTATCTAACACCAAAAATGAGAACTTAAATCTGATAATAAAGGCTTAAACTTATTTTATCTGTCTCTATTTAATAAAATAGTTACGAGATATACGTGAAATAAGCTTCTGTTAAAAAAGTAAACGATTGAGTAATAATAATGGAATTAATAGCTTGCCTGTGAAATTATACACTTGATCCTGGATACCACACATTTCTGCAACTATGAACTATGCAACTCATGATGATTATCTCCAGAATACTGCTTAAATAATACATAAAACCGTTGGAAACTTTCGAAGCGAACGATAACTCAATGACAGCGGCAATCACAATGTTTGACATATGCAAATGGTGTTGCTATATTACGTTGCAATAATTACCGTAACTTTTAGTAAAATTTTACGAAAAATGATGTAATTTGAAATCACTTAAATGTGTTTTTGTCAGTAGGCTATTCGCGGAAATAACAAGCAAGTAACAAAGTAAAGCTAACATTTTTTTTACTTCACATTTTATAACTTGTGTGCGTCCAAATTTGGTAGTAACATATAGTGCACTGTGAATTAAGCAATTTTATTTGGGAAAATTAAACCTGAACTTGGCTACCCCGTCTAAAGAGTAAACGAGATAGAAGATACAGTAAAGTTCAAACCAGGTCAAAAAACAGATCATCAAAATTTTATTACTAGTGCAATATCCAGATAGTATATAAGATTCTTGGTGGGGGCAGTGATTTGTGACAGTTAAAGAAATTACTGTAATTTTCGTAGTGTAGTGTTTTAGTTTGCTACAATTTCCTGTGTGGTGTCGGGATAAAATAACACTTCTCCATTTCTTCCATGGATGTCGTAAGAGGCGACTAAGGAAATAGATTTATTATACCTACTACCTTTTCCATTTGTTTTCAAACTTAAAATTACGATAGAAGTGGCTGCGAAGCGTGATATAGTCATAATCAAGGATTTATCTACGTCACGTTTCGTGTGATCTGCCTACCCTAAGCCTAAATTTCCAAATTGTATTGTATGTTTTTGAACCCAGCTGTCGAACCTGTCGGAGGGCGTGTACACGTTCGTGCTGAAAGTGACGGACTCGTCCGGGCAGGCGTCCACCGCGGACGTCCACGTGTTCGTGAAGCCGCCCACCAACACGCCGCCCGAGGCCAGCGCCGGACCCGACGTCGTAAGTGGACGCGCTGCCTAATCATCCACCCTTTACAAGTGGTGAAAGGATTCTAGGAGTACAGCATAACCAGAAATATAAGTCACATCAATGTCCAATCACCTGCATTAATATCTGCCACGGCGGAGCGTGCAAAAATATCTGGCACGTCCTACTACCCCTAGTAATAGACCCGTGTCGTGATCGTGATATAATTATCCGATATTGGTGCTGGTGACTACATGCATTTATTTGAATACGTTTGTAGTCAGTCATAATGCAGTGCCACTGCGCGGAAAAATTTTTGATGGCCATTAGCTTATACAGCGCGCGACGCCGGCAACTCCGGCGCCCGCCCTTTTGCCTGGCGGGATGAGCGCGGAAAAGTGTTATTGCATATTCTACCTTATGCTTGAAGTTATAAAGTTTTAATTGAATTGGTCATACATTAGATTTAATTCCGTATTTGTCTGTTTTCCGTACTAAGCGTACTGTACTCAGTACGGGCTGAAAACTTAACGCACATTGAATTGACTCACAGTTGCGTGCAGAATTCCGCAAGATGTTTTCTTTCGCCGGTCGTGACATCGCTCTTAATTTCAGAAAAACTCTGATGTACAGGGCATATTGTGTAGTTGCTAATATTTACAGTTTACATGCATGTTTTTCATTGGACAGGGAGCGGCATGATGTGAATTTAAATGGGTCTGTTTGGATGATGATTGATGATTGCATTTTTTTCTGAATTTCAAAATTGTAAATAACAGCATGATGGTGGATATAACTTCTCAATTAATTATTTTCACGTCATATTTTTTTCCACAGAGTTCAAAGTTAGGTACATAGATAAATATTAATTAATTAAATATAGCTACTGTGCAAAACTAGGATTTTCCAATTACTATTATCATGTCACAATTTCGTCTTTCACTACTAAAACGCGTGTTACATCTCACTCTGTGCTTTAGTTTCTCACACGCAGTGTTGCCAGGGTTTAATGTACATCTGCATTAAAATGACATTTTTTTTATGCTGGCAACACAGCGTGCTCATTGCGCCATTGTCCACAGTTCATATCCCTCCCCCAAACCTGGGTAACCCTCAACGGTTCGACGTCCCACGACGACCACCGCATAGTGGCGTACACGTGGCGTTGCCTGGACGGGCCGAACAACTCGACTATCCTCGGCTTTAACGAGTCCGTAGCCAATGCCACGGCGCTCACCAAGGGGCAGTACGTCTTCTCACTGACAGTGCTGGATGATAATGGCAACTCCGCATCCGATAATGTCACTGTCACTGTCACTCAAAGTAAGTATGCAATAAAAAAGAAAGATATTTCCTAACAAAGTATTGACACAGATAAATTATCGTTGAATTTATCTAAAAAATGAATCTTAAATAATAGTCATTTTTGTGACTGTTGTGTAAGTGTAAGTTTATGAAATGAGCCTCTATAGGGGAACATCATAAAGAACCACGAGTATTTTAATGCTTAATTATGTACGGTTGCCTACATAACTTTAGCATCGCGTCGTCATTATGATAAGATGATAACTTTGAAATGTAATATCACTTTCTGATAGAATGAGCACAGCAACGCGCGCTAGACGACTCGCGCGCGAGTAAGACTACCTGTCACTATTTGACGTGACGTCTCTAGTCAGGCGGTGACACGTATAGTTTACCTCGCGCGCCACTCGTTCTCTCGTTACCATGTTAGGCCGCCAGGATCGATCTAAATGTTTAAGCATTTTTTTTTTTTCATTTAACATAGTGCATGAAATGATATGTTTCGCATGGGGACATTGGTTAAAATTTATAACTGCGTGTTACCTTAACCTACTAGTGGAATAGGAACGTAACAAAGAATGTCGCGATACCAGGAATATGCTTTATTTCTCTGGTTTTCTGCGTGACAATTTCAATACAAATATTGATATCAAATAATTTTAAACAAAAAAAAACCGACTTCAAATTAGCTATATCCTGAAAGAAAACTTCTGTTTATGTACATATTTACTAAAGATCAAGTAGGTATACGTAGCTCTCAGCAGATTCAAGGCTTCAGAAGGAATAGCTCTATCTGATTTAGAACCCTCTAAACTGTTAAGTAAACCCCACGATGAACGATCATTAGCCGAAATGCAACACTTGAGAAGCAGCAGGCTTGGCTAATTACTGAAACTATAATTTCCAGTCTGGAGGTGCATTCAGTATTGAAAAAAATATCCTTTAACTCCTAAAAATTAAGGATTAGACCTTTCATCATCAGCTCAATCATTTTTTTTACTGCCAAGCGAAAATACTGGTGTAGCTTTGAAAAATGTACTAAAAACACTACCTGTGCCTATAAAATTTGAGGGTTGCCTTCGATTTCCCTCATATTCCATCATCAGGTCAAGATATGCTGACAATCTGACTACCTGGAAACTATACCCTTTCAGACAAAAAAAGAATTTTCCAAATCGGTCCAGGCGTCTTCGAGTAATCAGCGAATACACATAAAAATACTCTCCATTTCTTCCATGGATGTCGCAAGAGGCGACTAAGGACATAGGTTTAAGTAAATTTTAGGCGACAGGCTATGAGGCTAGCAACCTGTCACTATCATGCCTGCTAATTCAAAACCTACAAAAAATGAGCTAGAAGAGGCCACGAAGCGTGATATAGACATAGTTTTGTCTATGTAGCGTTTTGTGCGCTCTGCCTACCCCATTTAAGAATACAGGCGTGATTGTATGTAGGTATGTAAGAATGTACAAATGTAAGTTCGGACTAAAATTCCCGAATGCCCATACATTTTTTTTTTTTTTAAGGATAATTCAAAAACTACTAGTTAGATTTTGATGAAATTAAAATGGGACCAATGGGAAGCCATTTGCTATCGAACACAAAAAGAACCATCGAAATCGGTCCACCCGTTTAGAAGTTCTGAGGTAACATACAAAAAAAAAAAAAAAAAAAAAAAAAAAAAAAATACAGCCGAATTGAATACCTCCTTTTTTGAAGTCGGTTAAAAACATTATACATAAGTAAAAATCACGGTGATTAAAAAATACGCGTACTTAATTTTTTGGTTATCTATCTGACGTGATGGACTAAATAGTTTTTTTACTCAATTACCTAATTATCGTTGTTCACCGTCCAGATAAGAACAGTCCGCCGGTGGCGAACGCGGGCGGCAACCAGGTCCTCTACCTACCACTGCCGCTCCTGCTGCTGAACGGCTCCCGGTCCTCGGACGACTTCCGCATCGTGGCGTGGCGCTGGACACGGTCCGGTTCCGGCCTGGCCGCCGGGACCGTCGTGCTCGACTCCGACACGCAACCCGTGCTCATGGTAAGCTGTAAAGGTCACAGCACAGATATCAACTCGGAAAGGGATCGCTTTCGTATCGCCTCGAGCCGTTCAGTAAACTATTGTTTGTATGAAAATCCCGACTGCTTCTTAGTCGTTCACTTAATTCACTTTGTACCTACATTGAGCGGTGTTAGGTGGATCTTCTTTTCCGAGGATTGATCTTTTAGCAAATTGCTTCCACTTCACATGTTTCTGGTATAACAAAACAAGTATATGGGGTATCAATTTCCTGCGTACCAAATTTCAAAAGTTTAAGAGCCCCCTTTCATAAAATCTGTACATATTTAGATTTATTTTATCAATAGTTGCAATTATCTTTATTTGGACGCTTTTTAATAACAAAAATTAATAGGATAATCAGCTTGAACGTCTTAATGTCCTGAACTCATTCTAAGTTCGTACTAAGCGACGAAATAAAGACCGAATAGGCAACATCCCAACCTTCGATATACTTTCAGCTCACAAACATCCAGCCCGGCCGATACGTATTCGAGCTCACCGTGACCGACGACCAAGGGGAATCCGACCACGATACAGTCAGCGTCCAAGTCAAGCCCGACCCTCTAGAGAGGAACCAGCTAGAGATGACCCTCAACATCCCCATATCGTCCTTCACGCAGAGCCAACTCGACTCCCTAGTGCAGAAGATGACGCTACTACTCAAGGACGATATCAAGATAAACGTGACCGAAGTGCGCGGCGAAATTGATTCTGGCAACACGCAACTTATATTTTTCTTGTGGGAGAACGTGAGTTTTCGCATTTTGATTATGATTCTGCTTTCATTTAGTCTCTTATTAGGTAGTTATTTAAGCTGACATCTGAATCAAGTTTGGAAGTTCCGAAAAAAACTTAAAACCGAAGTAAAAAGAAGAAGATACAATAGGCGAACGATATCTTTGTTCACTAATTTAGTTTCATCACTTTCCAAAAATTCTATGTGCAGTTCTTAAGGTTATTTTCCCTTGATGTCATTCATAAGTACAAATACCTTTTAACAAATAAATTTTTGATTTCCTCCTTGAAGGTAAACTGGGAAATTATTAATGTAACGAGATTTGTTTCCGTTTTGTATTACGTTCAGAGTGAGGACAGGATATAATTTGTTTTACCTGTCACTTTGGGGCCCTAGTTTGATAGGGGTTTTGCGTCTGTCGTTTCTATGGTAGAAACTCTATCTGGACGTGTTGCAGGGAGCGGCCATGGAAGGCGTACGAGCGTTGTCGCTAGCACGCGGCGCCAGCGCAGCGGCCGGCGCGGCGGCGGCGGCGCGCGTGCGCACGC
>BHDV01065630.1:175565-204744 GCA_005406045.1 Adoxophyes honmai
AGCGCAGCCCAACTGCGGTGAGCGTTGACCCGCGCGTGCGCACGCGGCGCTGCCTCAGCGCGTGCTCGGGCCGCGGCGTGTGCGATGACGCGGCGTGGGCTCCTCACAAAGAAAACGCATAGAGTATTTCGTTCGGTTGTTAAACTTCTCGAAATGGATATCTAATCATTAGAGTTTTCAGGCCTGGCCGCCATCTTTTGCTTTAGTATTTTTGAAATTTATTTATTGTACAATCACAAACACAATACTTACTACGTACTATACAAATGGTACCAAAAACTATAAAAAGAAAAAATACTAATAACGAATGTTATTGTGTGTCCCCTGCAGATTGGTCGGTTGTCTACGCGAGCCTGGGAGGCGTGGCGGCTCTGTGCGCCCTAGGCGGCGCGTGCTACGGCTGCGCGCGCGCCGGCCGCCGCCTGTGCGCGCCGCGCCGGCCCCGCCCGCGGCCCGCCTACCGCCTGCTGCCCGTGGCCGAGCACGAGGACAAGCCCTGTCAGTGTATAGTGTAGCGAAAATCTAATGTCACTCAAGTCAGGCCTACGTCCTTGGGAGGTTAAGTTACGGTTAGTCTTTGAGATATTGTAACCAAACCCTGAACATTTTTTTTGTTGTGTGTATTCCAGTTACGAGTAAAGACCTCTCGGAATCCGAAACGGAGTCGGACGTGCTGTTCGAAAGCAAAAGCAAAACGACATCTTTCGGAACTCGCAAGATGAACGGCGAGGCTCCCCACAGCTACAAGAAAAACGGCCACTACAAGAGCTCCAGGAAAGTGAAGACGTAGCTTAGAAGCTACGTGGTGCGGCGGGCGTTTGCACAAGTGCGTAGTATACTCTGATATTTAAGAACGACACCCCGATGCCAAGACCCCTGACAATCGTGAATGTGAAATCTAAAGTTGCTGCCACACTAGCGTCAACCGTCTAAATTCGCAAGCAAAGTTACCGTCTGGCGCGCACTACTGTAATGCACCATTTCTACATCCATATCATAATTTCTCTACTATCTCTACTTCGGACGTAGGTTATAAGCTAATGGCCTACATTGAAAAATCTTGTATCTTTGGTAGTATTATAATGATTACGTTAAAGAGTCAATATCGATACCTACTATAATTATTTTTTACATTTTTTTTTAAACAGATTATGGATGAAAAAAAAAATAATATTTCTGAATTAGACAACGCGGTTGTTGCCGCTGACGATGCGAGCCTGTGACACCGATGTGCAATTGTATGTAGTATGCCAGCCGTTCCTTTACGTCGTATAAATGTTATCTTTGGATGTGGGTATGTATTTCAAAATATTATACCAATGTAGATCAAGTTATGTATGTAGGACTGCACATAGTTAGGCATTAAACCACTTGTATTTTTTATGAAATACTCGTATATTGATGCCTTTCACTGGGGAGCAGTCGCATAAATAACTATTACTATGAGAGCTACTAGAAACACTCTTAGGGACTTACACTTTTTAGGACTTATTCATCCAAACGAGATCATAATTTAGTTTTGGAATGAGTTTGTAAGAAGCCGCTTTATTATATGAAAAAAATATTTACTCGCGGGTAATGTAATAAGCTAATAAGCGACTTATTTCAATACTAAAATTAATTCTAGTTTGTTTGAAACGGTCCTTAGTGGTTTAGGTTATTTAGTTTGATCTGCTCAGATTGTACTTAATTTTTGGCTGGATAGGGCATGTACAGTTTTTTCTATGCACAACATCATTGTCATTAGACCAACCTTACGCCTGTAATCTTTACTTCAAAATTAGGGAGACAGCTATAAATTAGAATGAGATAGCAATTACTCATCTGTTTTTTAGCAGATAGCGTCCCCAATCACATAAGTAATACAGGTAAGGCTAACTTTAGTTCGATGTATAAAAATTAAAACTTATAAAAAAGGAATGGAATAAAGCACAATAGCTTTTTTATAAATCGCTGAAAAAATGGATCTGCAAACGAATAGGATCATTTAACTCTATAGGTCTTTGTACTGTGACTTCATGACTTTTTACAAAATCGCACAACGTAAATCGGCTTGTCAAAAAGAACAAAGTTTTTTTTTTTACGTTGTTGAAGTCATAGTATGGTTTACTCTTTATTTTCATTCTCTTTAGGGTCGATTTAACCAAACAAGAATAAAATTTAGTCTTGTAAAGTCACTTTTACACGCTTTTTTACAAGCTCTTATTTGACTTTGAACTCCCAAACCCCCCCCCCCTGGCTACGCCCATACTTGGATGACAATACAATATTCCGTTAGTGGACTTCTGGTGGCCCAGCCAGGACTGTCTCCGATGGAGGGAACTCAACTTCAAGGGTTGGTCTGATTGACTTGAAATCTGGTGCACATAATCTAGGGGGGATGACAATGAAGTACAGTTGGCATAAAGTAGGTACAGTCGGCAAAAAGCTTGTATCAATTTTTTTTTTTGTTGTAAGCTTATTCATATTAAAATTTGATTTACTCTATAGAGTAAAGAGACTTAGACAAAGATTAAATTTTGTTTTAGTTTGTTGAATGCATTCATTATGCTATGATATTCATTGTTAGGTATCTATATCGTATATTTTAAACTTTTATAGTTTTTATATTTTAATGAATGAATGTAATGAATGTACATGATAACAAGAGAATATCAGTTAAATTAGGGATATAAAGTTACCTGTCCTGTATGTGTTTGACGCTAAGGTATATATCGATCATAAGTGTTTAAGCGGAAAGTATACATATTTATACTACAGTAATATAATATAATATAAACATTCCAATGCTTAGTGGTAATGTTAGTATAGCTCATAAGTATTGGTAAAAAGGACACCTTAGAAAACTGATATATTTAACCAAAATATAGAAGCTATTAAACAGAGGTTGTATTTGACTGACTTGGGCACTGTCATTCCAATATGAATTTCGCATTGTTGGCTATTATGATAGTACACATGTAATACATGCCAAATTAGCTAAATAAAATCTCTGGAGCTGTAATAAATAATTAAATAAAGCAAACAATTCATCGCCAATCTCGTCTAAACACTAATGAATGTACTGAAAGCTCAAAGATCCTACATAAAAAAAACTTAAACATCTTCAAAACATATTATACATATGAAGCTAGATCTCAAAAAGGCCACAATTATTATTGTAATGAAGTGCATAAAGAATACATGACCTAAAATAAAATTAATTAATTGTGTGACGTTAAAAATATTTGTCTGTGTTATCCTGTTATTGGACACGCTTTTTGTATTTAATTTTGAAAGTGTATATTTAGTTTTTTGAACGGTTAGGAACCGTTCAATGTGTTAAAGGAAGAACGCGAGATTGGCGTTTTATACATATTATGTACCTAACTACATTTTCACTAGATTAAATGTGTATCAAAGTAGATAGTCCCAAAAAACTATGTTATTAATGGACACATTGGCTGCCACGTGATACACCAGTGGAATCCCATGCTCCCATAATTTTTGAGGCAGCACTTGCGCAGTATGGTAGGCAGCTAATGTGTAAAATGGTTATAGTTAGACATAAGTAATATATTTAAAGAAAGACAGTTTAATAAAATTATTTTGTAAAACTAAAAGTTTAGGGACTGAAACATTTTGATAATGCAATGTTGATGAGAAAAAGTATTTTAATTGTTACTCAAAATATTGGCGATTTATTAAGTTTTTTTTGTTTATGAGCATTATTTTTCTAGTCGTAATTTAGTGATGCCATGGAACAGTGTGATGTGATGTACTGGATATTGGTGAGCTGCAGTATTTTTTTTTGGTATTATGTACAATGGATTTTATATTTTAAGGTTCACAGTTTGTTTTACTGACGCATTAAACGAGGCTTTTATTATATTTGATGTTTAATTTGTTTCTGCAATCCTTTGCTCCTTTTTCTTCTTTTTTAATTCTCAATTAAAAAGAGGGTTGTATGACGTGCCTTTTGTCTGTGGCATAATAGCTCTCGAAAGGATGGACTGATTCTGATGCGTTATATACGTGGTTCTTAAAATAGATTTGGTATTTTTAAGATATCGGACGCTTTTTAGCTAGCGAATGGTTAGATTAGCTATTAAAAAAAACACTTTGTGACCATACGTCACGCGCATGTAGCACGGCGTCGCCACTAAAAGTTCCAAACTAAATTTATGAGAGGTTCTTAGAATTAACAATAAAAGAAAATGCAGTTTACCAAAACCGTATTGCTTTATTCAACATAACTTAAAGCAACCGACGGGCTTAATCTAATCTTTGATAAGCAATATGAACACTTCATTACTAGGTACTTTTCAAGTGATAATCACTGGGACAGCCACCAATAACACTACCGGTTGTCCGCGTAATCTGTTATGTAGACAATTTTCAAATTCCGATCCCAGCTCTAGCTATATTTCAGACTTTGAATGTTTCTAGTACATTGCTCGCTTTCACAATTTACTATTATTCTGCCAATTCATACCCGCCGTTCGACAGTCGGCAGATTAGGTATTCTATTCCCATAGAACTAACATTGTTATGAACATTTTGTATGCTCTGATCTGATATACATGATAGGGACTGTGCCACTGGGCTTACAGACTTTAGTGTGGCATTGGATAGTTAAACATGGTAAGCAAAGAACAGTATGAGCGATTGTACAGTCAGATAACATAAAAATCTTATCAGTATAATAACTATGATTATGCACAGATTTTATAATACCACAAAGGAAATGGAACTACATTGTCTACATCTCTCATATTTATTTGCATAAATTCAATGGAATGGAACATTACTGAATGAATAAAAGTGAGGTATAAATAAAGGTACATCTACTGTTTGGCCTCTTACCTTAAGATTAGCTTCTTCTAATTTGGTTAATATTGCTTGTCATTTAAACTTCAGAGTGTCATACTCACATCATATAATTAATTGTCAATTTACTAACTTTCTGTTAATTACGTATAGAATTCAGTTCATAATTCATATGTAAAAAAATTGAGACCTGGAATGTAAAGTACCTGCCCCTTATAAACATAAGATTTTGGTGCTTACTTTACAAATATTTAATAAATTAATCCTTAACCAAAATATATAAATGCAAACCATATCCGTTTATTAATACTAATATATCTGGCATAGCATACCATACACTTTCAGGCTCAGCAAACAATAAATATCCATGATTACACAAATTATATTGAAAACTACTGTTAATCTGCAACATACTACATAATTAGTAAATTTTTAAACAAATTAAATTGATAAGGTACATTTAAGAGGGCTAGCAAGTAATATAGCTATTATGGAATATATCCTGTAAAACAAATGAAAACTGTCTCTTATTTATCAATATTTATATTGGCTTTTAATGTTTATAGCAATTGAAAGGTTATCTTCCCACTCATCTTGAAATATACTTTCAAAGTTGGTACATCATCTATTTCACTCATTATGCCATGCCTGACTTCTATTTTTTCTTGGTTTTACAGTTTGTGATATCTTTGACTAGGTTTTAATATAATTATTTATTTTTCAATATTAAAATTGATAATTCATCATTTTTAAAGGCTATAACTTTTATTCCAGATTATTCTTTTATTTATACAACTCAACACATTACACTTGGCATTCATTAACTATATTAAAAAAACTATTACATATTAGGAAGGTGTTAAATATTTCTTAATATTCCTAAACAGGCCAAAATCTATCCTAGTCAATGAGACATTAGTACACATTTATATTGCTATGATGTCACTGATCACAACCAGCATTAACAGTCAACCAGAATTTATAGCCAATTGTTAAGTAATTAAGTTACTATTATTATAATATTTGCTTGTACTTGTCCATCATTACTTAAATCCAATAACACCATAAGCATTTCTAGATTCCTACACCCCATAAAATAAATTAAATACATTCCTCTACATTACCAAAAAGCTGCACATTATTGTGCCTTTTTCTTCCCAGACTTAACAGTGTCCTGCACTTCTTTAGCCCATACAGTTTTATTTAGTCTTTCACCAACAACATACAATGAAGAAACATATGCTAACCCAAATAAATAAAATGCGATTCTCATGGGCCAGTTTAGCACAGCTAAGACAGGGTACACCCAGGCGCCCGTGTTGAAATAAATTACATGGATCCAAACAGCATATCCTAACATAAAAGTGGAAAGAACAGACAATCCAAACTTTCTTTGTGGATACATCCTGAATGAAATCAGAAGCTCAATAATCATAAAAACTATAATATTAGTGTGCATAACATGATTAAGCCACCCTGGAAAGATAGCATCCAAGCTTCTTGGTAGAATCAACTCTCTATCAATAGCATAAATGCCCCAAAATGTGGTTCCAACAAACATAGCCACTGGGAATGCCAATGTACTGAATAATGAGTCTTTTATACGTCGAATCAAAGGCTTCTGTGAAGGAGTTGGCTCATCCGAGCCACATACATCATTCAAAAGCGCCACAGTGAAGTATACTGTCTGTATCATCTGAAACAATAAATAAGTGGCAAAATTGCATTCTAGCGAATTACATGTAATGCAAGAAACAAGGGAATGCAACTTACAGCATCAATGAAAGTCAAGTATTTTAACTTCCCTCCAAATACAACAGCTGTACCTGAAGAACTGGGAATTCTTACATACGTATGATCGTAATAACAACCATAGGCAAATTGTAAAGCCCCCACCAAATGGAATAACACTTGTAGAACCATTTTGAAAGGGTTATAATTTTCCAACCCCTGATTTTTTAATTTTTTTTAAGAAGAAATTGTTACACGAATTTATCGAACCAACTTTCTCAAAAATGTCAAAATCCTGTTTTTGACAATTTTGACTTTTGACGCGCCGATGGATGACGCTGTTCTGTTGACGTATGTCAATGTCAGAATTGCCAGTTTTTTTTTCGTAGTGTAGATAAGCGGTGTATAAATTTGGCTAAATTTTTATTTATTGGACAGAAACTATTTTCATTTCCAGAATAAAATCATTGAGCATAAATAAATAATTAGAACCCCATATTAAGTTTACCCGTGTATGGTGTCGCCGGTGTCGGGTTCATAAATTTTATAATAACACCTCTTCTTATAAATATAAATAAAATATAATTATACATACCATCGAACCAATTGATTCCTGAGCCACAATAGAACCTATTCATAGTGAAAGTCATAGTGACATTGCATTGCTTGACAAAGGAAATCTTTATTACGTTTATTGTGACAACGTTCTGCGGTGGGTCAGGAATCAGTTGGTTAAGAGAGGAGGCGACTAATTTTATTTGTTTTAGGGTGGATTTGGGCTACCAACCTGTCATGATTGATCCTCGATAACTAAAAAATTAAAAGTTATGCTAAGAGTGGCTACGGAACGTGAAGGTAGTCATGGTGTTGTCTAAGTACCTAGTACCATTTACAAGTTCTCTCTACATTTATACCATTTATACGTGTACTCTCTTCCCTATTCGAAAAGGCAGGGGTGATGCACGTATGTAAATATTTATCACTTCAAAAATAAAGTACTCACATAAACTCATTATTGCAAATACGACACAAATAAGTCCTCACTTTTTGCTTTAAAAATTCGCGTTTATAAAGTAATATTTATGCATTTCGGATTTCTCCATCTGGAAGCAGTGCCCTTGCCTGCCACAGATACCAACTCTCGCAGACAGCCGAGACAGCTAGAAATTTATTTAATGTATGATTAACTAAACTAAACCCTCAGGGGCAGCAACAATAATTGGTCCTTCGCTCACTCTCGTTCGTTGATAAGGCTACAGCCTCCGGCATTTAACGTAACGGGATCAGGATTTTAAGCCGTGGAGGTAGAAGTTCTGCATCGCTTTTTCCACTACTTCAAATCTTGCCAAGTTAGATTTAGGGGACTAACACTTTCTGCCTCTTTGTTTTCCTTCAGCATCGATGTTTATGTGTTCGTGTAACAAATTACCTAATTGCTACAAAATCCCGCGGCATAGCCGCACCCCATAGTTCAGTGGTCAGGTTTAATTAATTACAAATTTGCAGGTATAATTTTTTAATAGATCCTCATTTACAAAATGTATACTCTGTTTATTTTAATATGAGACATTTAACAGTCAAATCGTCACGTGTTTTTAAATAATCCCTAGGTATCGCAGTAAATTATACCTATAATGACGTTTGAATTGAGAATATTATAACAAACAATAATGGTAAGTTATGCATTAATAATTTCCAATTTTACCATTGGATTCCAAATATGTCCGTTGAAATTCTCAACATACATAAACGGAGTATAGGTGGCATATTTAAATAGAAGAAAGCTATTATAAAAAATACTTACGAACTTAATAAATGTACAGAATAATATAACAAAATAAGGGTGCCCAAGCACACAGCGGGAGGCGTAATGATTTTTTTAAGTTAAACCTACCAAACCTGCAAGGATTCCTTCAGATTTACATTGTTTTTCTATTCAAATAGGAGGTAGTTTAGCATAACCTTCTTGATCATTGTCTTCCACTGTTCCTGTGAACGCGGGCGGATAAGGCCTCGCGTATTTGGGTTGAGCCGGAGGCAGGTCAGGTAACGCGCCACGGACCAGGCGGCGAAGGGCCGCGTTGCGATGTCGTAGGGCTGTTACCTCTTCGTGAAGTTTCTCACGCTCTAAAAGCCCGAACAAGACATTAACATTAGGTACAAACTTGCTAATACTACAGACGATTTCTCGAAGGGGTTATAAATATCGATCATACCTAACTACCAGTACCCATGCAGTTTTCAGAAAGGTAGAACTAAAGATTTTGTCGGAAGAGCTCGTTCCCACTATGTTGGAAATCGGGCCGATTTTTTTATCGGGTGTCGTAGCGGCAGAACATTTTTTTTATATGAAGCTATTCACACACGAACGATAACGATTTTGTCAGGTCACATGCCGAAAAAAACGTGTCAGCCGCGCTGTTCACATAATACCGGATGAAGGGCCGACCCCGCCCGCGCCACACCCTCTGTACCAACCTCCCGCTTCACATTGTCGTGACTGACAGCCGACTAGTGTGAACGTGTGAACAGAGGCACCGACACTCGATTAAAAATTATCCCAACAGCCGACTAGTATGAACAGAGTGCTTAGTGTAATGAAAACAATCATGGATTCGATAACGATTTCGTTTGCGAATTATCGCGAAATTGTATGGAAACAGAGACAGCGCCTTCAAGCGGCACGTTCGCACAACTGCTGCGATTGACACGTCTCCATACAATTTCCCGTTAATTCGCAAACGAAATCGTTATCGGTTTCATGACCGTTTTTGATTACACTAGACGCTGATAGCCCGAGACTTGATCATTTTCAAAGGTCATGATAAAGTTACCCACTTATTACGGTAATAGGGACTATACATGATACATACATACCTAAATTATTTCAGTCTCATATTGCATTTTACTATGCATCATAGATGGCGCTGTGAGTAACGACGACTAACTTTCATAAAGAGCGTGGCTGTTGATTAAACTGGAGTCACCGTATTTTCGTGTTTTGTTCTAATGCTTTTTATTCAATACAAGATGTTTTAAAAAATATTTTTTAGTTTTAATAAGTACAAGTATAAAGTGTAGCGACCCTAACGCCACTTATCGTCTAGTAGTAGAAATGCTACCACAAAATTCATCTAAAAGTCATCAACTGTTAAGTGTTCTACATCGCACTAACTAAGTTTCAAAGATCGGTTGCATAAATATAACTTACAACTTTCTCTCTGAGGATTTCGGTCCCCAGGCATAACAATCTGCCTGGAGATAGTCTATTATCTATTCTGTGGTAATGGAAGACTTTCCAATAAGGGTATCCCAGAAAGTAGAGTGACTCAAGAAAGTAAACCTATGTACCTTTACCATTATGTAGCTTTAGCTATTTTTCATAGTTTAGCAGGTCCACCCTTCTGTCTGTCAAAACTGTTTTTTTTTTAGGATCTCGTGAAGATTTTGCATTGAAATTAAACAAAAATGTAGCTTAGGAGTTTCCCTTGAGACTAAGCTGCTTTCTGGGACACTGTAAGTATTACATCGCGAGCTAATTTATCTTTTTTTTCAACATACTTAACAAGTCTCGACTAAACTATTAGGTTTACCTTGTAAAATAGGCAAATAATTATTAAGCCCTGCGAGCATTCCGTCCCAAAAGCGATCTTTCTCTGGCGGGAAAATATTTTTCCATTGTGACCAATACTGCTCTATTTCCTCAGTAGATAGCTTACGAGAAGGCGTTGTAAAATCGGGTGGTTTCACACTGTCTCTGTAACCACAAAGTTCAGAATTAGAGGTGAATAAAAGAAACAGTTAACCCAAACAGAGAGAAATGCACATTTACAGTATGTCATAAAGTTTTCTTTTCTCTGGAGGCACGAAGACTGATATGAAGTCACCTAGGGCAGTGAGAACTTGCATGGGTTCAATTTCTAAGGTGTGTCCCACTATAAAAAAAAAAAATTTCATCGTTAACACCAGAAAAATAAAAGTATACAAGACAGTTACTGAAAGCGTATACAAACTTGGACATAGGAATGGGTTGGTGGGCTTGGCAGCGGCCACTGAAGGCAGCGAAGTGACTGTGACCCCGCGCCCGCCGGCGCGCCGCACCGTCGCCGAGCCTCCGGTTTCCGACGTCGTTGTACCCACTATGCCCACTGAACGTAAAATTGTTTGTTAATATGGTGGATTTTTAACCTTATCGACGTAATATCTGTCTATGTATGTATATTACATTAACCTTAACTTTAATTTTCGCATATTCAGACAATCTTAAAAGATATCGATAATTTGTCAGTCCATTTTTTTATTAAAAGTTTTCACTATCTATCATAGGTATGTATAATATTTTGTAGACAAATCAATTCCCGTGTGGTGCCGGGTTAGAATAGCTCCTCCCCCTTTCTTCCCGTGGGTGTCGTAAGAGTCGACTCTGGGAAAGGGTTAGTGTATTGTGGGCGATAGGCTAGCAACCTGTCACCGCAATATCACGTTTAACTATCTGGTTACCCTGAATTTGCTAAACGTGGCACTGGATTTTTGAATTCATGTGCTCTGCCTACCCCTCATGGGAATATGGGCGTAAGAATATGAAGAATATGTACAAATCAATTCTGTTAGTTTTTTTTTCGGGTAAGTATGTAAATATTATGACAGTGATCTGGCCTACCAACAATAAACTATTTACTGGACACATTTTGTGTTTATGTGAAAAGATTGTGATGTACCTGACCTATATCTTACCATTAACTTCCCCACATTTTTGTATGATTTCATCGGCTTCAGCCATTAAAAGTTGATCTGCGGTCGACATTTCGCCTCTGTAATATAGAAAACAATTTAAAGTTACAAGAATGCGTACCTACGCAGAAAAGAAAATAACTTATTTCAGGTATTAGTTCGGTAATCCGCTACCTAAAACCAACGTGCGCTGATCGGGTCGTGCTGGCTGACATACTTCTTGCCACACTAGAACGAGCCCGTATGGATGATCTATCGCCTGACGAAAAAAAAAAAGATTTGATTTTCACTGTAATACTTTGAATATCATCATTATCATCAAACCATACATAAAAAATCTTGAAAACTTACCACGTGATTTAGTTGCAATGCTCGCGTGGCGCGATACGACGTCATCTTGAGATTGCGCCTAAAACACATACTTACTACTAAGTTTTCAGAGCAAAACGTTTTCTAAATAGCTGATAAGATAATACCTACAGTGGATTGTTCCGGAGATTCCGACGCTATATCCATCCCGACACATATTGGACAAAAAGCATAATTCAAAAAGATTTTGCAGAGAAGCTCGACATCTTCTTCGGCTTGAATTTCAAGCGCCTGAAACGCGAACAGAAAAGTTAGAAAAGACTATCGAAAATGAAAGTGAAATTGAAATGCTTTAGGTCGGATAAGTATTTACCATAAAAATGGCATCGAGGGTGCATAAATTTCTGGACGTTAGCCCAAATCGTTCAATAAGTTTCAGCAGGCGGTCTTCCACCAAAAATCCAGTGTTGTCTGCGACGAGTTGAAGAATATGGCGTACCTTAAAAAAACGCAAATTTTAATTATATACCTTTACCCAATGCGATAGGAGAGACAGACCAAAAACTTCGATAACATACTAATTTGTCCTTTGCTGTTTTAGCTACCATGTTTCTAGAATCAACTGATTCTTTGCTAGCAACTGCAACGGCTTGACATTTATTAAATTCCTCGTGCTCTGTAAAAAAACATTTTCTCCCATTATATTGATACTCCATACTCTCTTTTAATAGGGGACATTTTGGTGAATATTACCATATTTTGAAAGCGGACTTTTCGGCGGCGGAGGAGGTGGTGGCGGAGGGGGCTCAGCCAAAATGTGTGCGTGCAGAGCGACCTCAGCGCGTCGCAAATCTTTGGTCAACTCCAGACATCGCGCGGCCGACATGCGCCACACTTGGCTGAACTTGTAATTATTGACGTGAGAGAAGTGTCCAGATTTTTTTTCTAAGTCATCCATAGCCTGCATCAGCTTTACGATTTCAGCGTCCGCTTTTATTTCTTCGATGGCGCCATCTTCAGCCGCTTTACGGATCTTGGCGCGCAACGAATTGGCTACGTCGGACATTTTATTAAGCTTCCGCTTCTGCTGCGACCTTACGAAAACGTTTTCTTCTTCGCGTTTTTTCAAAACCTACAACATTTTCAAAGACAACAAACAAGCAATAACATAGGAAAATTTTGAAAAATCAGTAAATACCCCCTGTGGTGTGTTGGGCTTAGATAACACCTCTCCATTTCTTCCATAGATGTCATAAGAGGCGACTAATGATATAGGTTAAGGTACGCTTTAGGTGACAGGCTAGCAATCAGTTATTTAAGTCAGTTAAGAACATCTAAAACTTCCTTGCCAACTTAATTTCTACACTTACTTGGTAGTTATAGCCGATCTTCTCTGTGTTGATAATGCAAGTAGCTTTTAATTTCTCCAGCTCCTTCTGCAGTTCTTGTATCAGAGATTCAAGTTCGATTTTGGCTTCGCGAAATTTTTCATGATGATCCCACATTATAGCTTCCATTTCTTGTTTGTGACCTTCCAACTAGAGTTCATTTTTTTGGATAATTTCAAAGGTAATCGAGTAACTCATAGGTATAAATAAGTATAATGAACATAGAGAAAAGAAAATAACCTGCTCAAACTTATATTCCAAATGGGCGACTTCTTCTTTGTCCCTTTGCTTGTACAGCGCCTCCCACCGCTTGTTGTTGTGGTCGATCATCGCCTCGCGTTCGATTTCGATCGCTTGCTCTATTAGTGATAACTGCTTTTGGTAAGCTCTTTGCATTATTGACACTTGCTTTTCAATTCTCTCCGATAACTCCTTTATGTCCTTGTCCTGGAAATATAAAACGACGAATTAATAAAATGCTGAAACACGAACCTCTGCTATGTAAGTAGTCAGTTGCTTGGCCAAAATCCTGAAAAGAAAACTGTCACGCCATAAAAAAATCCAAGGAGCTGTAAACAGACATATTGCATGCACCTAAGCTCCGTTTTATATAACATATGGAAATATTGGTCCTAATTGCATAATACACAGTTGTTTAAAAATAATAAGACACATACTTGTTTATCCAAATCGTCGTAATAAGCAATATCCATGAGCTTGAGGTCATTTTTTAATTCGCTAATCATTCTGGATTTCTGATCTAGCAGTGCGTCGCACTTTCGCTTCTGTTCCTTCATGGCGGCGTCAATATCCAGAGGGTCCTTTACGGACATCATGACATCCCAATTCGCCGAGATAGCTTCATACTGTGTCTGCGCATCTAATGCCTCTTCCTCAATTTTCTGCAGAGAATCTTAAAATCGATGAACTATGTTACAATCTGTTCAAGCTGCAACGCGCTTCGTTTTAACGAAGTTCTACTCAATAGATGGCGTTTAGCTTTACGTAGCATAGGCAATATGCATTTTTTATTTTTTTTCTCCAACACAATATTTTGCATTAGGATTCTACTCCTATTAGCAAATAACTTTTTAATAAACACAAAATTATTTTTAAAATGTGTATGTGTAAAGAAATTGAGACAAAAGGTTGCTTAAAACGTTTATGACGAAAACATACCTACTATTGCAGCATTATTCGGTATACATACATCATCTTTTTTTCTAAATTTAATTTGTATTAAAAAACTATAGAAATTGCATCTAAATTTATATTCTTACATTTTACTATTTGTCCTGTCTGTTCTCAACCGCCACAAATAATTAATAATTAATAAACCCAGTGTCCTACATTACGTCAAAGCATGTGAAATTGTAATAACATTAACTTTTTTAGTGCTTCGATAAAACTCACCAGTCTGCTTATCAGAAAACAAAGCACGACGTATGACCTCTCGTTCGTCCGTGGTGACCTTAACGTTTGTGACTTTCGCAGCGCCATCTAGCGCGAGCCTCTGCAACTCCTCGGCGGCGGCGGCGGTCGCTTGTTCGATGAGGCCGGGCTCTTCTTCAGCTATGCCCTCCTCTGGCGGCGCTTCCGCCCTAGCCCCAAGAAATGTAACCAATACAAGTGCCACATCATGATGAACATGCGAAGGAAATAGATACCAAACCTGCTGCAGTATTTCGCAATAGATAGACGGTGTTTATGCATGTTCAAGTGAAATATTGGGTGAAATAAGTGAAATATACTGATGCAGGCACAAGACAAGTCACGAGTCTAGGTATGTGATGTAGGTAAACCCCAGATTAGACTGCTTTTAACAGTGACGGTTAGGAACAGTATTTATTATGAACGACACCGATATTCTATTAAATTTGTTGACGAACATTTAAAATCACTGAATTCTATAGGTACCTACTCCGTTTATTTTAAGATTTAAATTTTAACTTTTTAACCGACTTCAAAAAGGAGGAGGTTCTCAATTCGACCAATTTTTTTTTTTTTTTTTTTTTTTTTTTTTTTTGTGTATGTTACTCGATATCTCGAAAACCCGTGGACCGATTTTCAAAATTTTTTTTTTAATCGAAAGGGTATAACTCGAAATTGGTCCCATTGGCACGACACCAGGATCTGATGATGGAATCTTGGAGAAATCGAGGGAACTCTTCAAATTTTGTATGGAGATGTACGGCGTTTTCGGTAATTTGTTGATGAAATCAAGATTTTACATTCAGTAAACAGAATACTTTTAAAATATTGCTAATTTGAAGTCGGTTTTTTTTGTTTAAAATTATTAACTGACTATTTTTAAGTACCTAATCACAAGGCATCGCCGCAAATACTGATAACTTTTGTATTGTTTTTTTTTCTAACAGTAATAATAAATAAGCGTTATTGTATTCAATCATTTCCAGTTTTGCCTTTGGATTCGAGAAAATTCAAATTTTATATGTTGAATTTATAATCTTAAAATTAACAGAGTAATAGTTAGAGGACTTCTCCAGCATTATCCAGTGCTTGCTTACCGTTTTATAGCGTCCTGCCGCCGTTTGATACGGAGCGCCCTGCCGGCCTTTCGTTCATCGGGGTCCTGTGACGTGACCTGAGGTTCCTTCGGCGCCAAGACGTCGTCTTCCTCATCCTCTTGCCCAAACATATTTACAATTCTTGCATCACACTTACACCAGATAAAAAGTGGTTGTCTCTTGAGGAAACAAACGTCTGATTGGTTTCTATGGAAACATTGACAACGCGATTGTTGTCATTTCAGTATTGTCTATGGAGGGTTACGGTTTATTTACCACTAGCTTTCCGCCCGCCCGCGTGGAACTCGGTTATATTGCGGTACTATTGCACAACTATAAGAAAACTCGATTCAAACGACACACAGCGCCATCGATCTATCAAGCAAACTATAGTTTTATTAGTTTTGTTTTCCTTCGGGAACACCAATTTTTCCGGGATAAAAAGTAGCCTATTATTTAATCCGGACTTCTATCTTTACGTCTGCAAAATTTCAAAGCAATCGGTTCAGTAGTTACGGCGTGAAATTGGAACAAACAAACAAACTCACTTTCTGATTTATAATATTAGTAAGGATTGCAGGAGGCTTTACACCTCTAATCCTTTTGGATGCATACAGGGTGGAAAGTTTCAATGGGCCCTGGAGGGGAACTACTTACTCTAAATCTTTTAGTTAGCTCATTTTGCTGAAAGGAAACATTCCTTCATTTTTAGAAAGAAACAAAACTGCATTAAAAGATTTTTAAAATTTTGCTTGTCTCAACCGGGAATCGAACCAGCTAAAAATTAAAAAAAATAATTGCTGGTTCATTATACAAATCGGTAGCACTATTGTTTAAGATAAAATTTGTCTAAGAAACATTTGGTCTTACACTTAGATAAGTACGAGATATCCATGAAATTGAATATTTATTACATGTTTTTTTAACAATGCCTAGTACTGCAGCGCTATTGTTTAACGCACCAAAAATCTAAATCTGGTTTTTTGACAGTTGATTCCAAAAATCGGTTCAAAATTGATACATTTCAAAGCGAACTGACACTAAAACTGTCGAATTAAGCATGATTTAGATTTTTGGTGCGTTTTACAATAGCGCTGCAGTACTAGGCATTGGTAAAAAAACATGTAATAAATATTCAATTTCATGGATATCTCGTACTTATCTAAGTGTAAGACCAGATGTTTGTTAGACAAATTTTATCATAAACAATAGTCCTACTGATTTGTGTAATAAAACAGCAAATTTTTTTTTTTTCGATTCCCGGTTGAGACAAGCAAAATTTTAAAAATCTTTTAATGCAGGTTTGTTTTTTTCTAAAAATGAAGGAATGTTTCCTTTCAGCAAAATGAGCTAACTAAAAGATTTAAAGTAGTTCCCCTCCAGGGCCCATTGAAACTTTCCACCCTGTATAGTGTATTTTCCAAATGGTGAAGATTCGGGTCCGACATAATTTCGTAGTATTTCATCAAACTTTTGATTTGATATTGGTTTTTGGGGCTAGTTTTTTAATATTTTTTCTGAAAGATGTAGAGAGAGAGGTGTTGAACCACGCTCTGGGTCATTCCTACTGCAAAGATTGTACGTCGCTATCCAGCGCGGTAACGCGGGTAGGTTTGGGCAAGTTTTGCGGCTGGAATGACGCAGCGCGGATTGTTTGATTGATGTTATTGCGCGATGATATAATGTCTATTTTAATATTATAATTCAGGGCTGTTCAAACAAGATGAAACCAGGGCCAACGAAAAATTACTAATTATTTGCTCCTTATTGAATTTAAATTAAAGGTATTCGACAATGTTGCCTAAATAAATGCCAAGCCCTCAGTAGCAGAGTTCCTACTCTTCTTGCTATAGAATGCTTAAATAACAGGGCCTTAGAAGGGATTTAATCAAATAAAACACCCAAAAACTTTTCAGTTCTTTTACTTAGTTCACTTCTTACTGTTAAGGATGATACCATCGTATTTCTGTTGGAACCACTTCATGGCATCCTCCTTTGTCAGGCGGTGGGGGAACCCAACTTTGCCAGTTTTGCGTCTCCTGTGGGCCACGTTGAATCCTGGAACAGAATTAAAGAACTATAAAAAACTTAATACTTTTTTAGTAACTTAGAAAGCATCTGCGAAATTGCCAAAAATTTATGCCACAGATTAAAATTATTATTTTTTATTTTCCAGCACTCCAATAGTGGATTTTAATTTTCTTGGATACCTCTGAATCTTTATGTTAAATCACACCATTTGTGGTACATATGTACTTGTAAAGCCTTTACACAATGTCATCAATTTACCTAATTAGAACTATACTTTTTGTATTACTGTAAATGTGCCTTTAATCAAAGAGAAATGTATATAAAATATAAATCCCTTTGAATTAAGATTAATTTAGCACATACTTTACAAAGTGAAGATTTGAAATACTCATCACTTTTGAACAAATGTGCAGAGGTATAAAAATCAAATCAGTAAGTTTACCACGGCAGGCAACACGCACTAGTCGCGTCAATAGTCTACCCGTCAATTTCTGACATCTCTAATTAACAGTGACGGATATAGACTATCTCGCGCGTATCTCTACTTGCGCCTTCCTGTGCCAAGCCGGCAGTTAGTAGTACAGGTAAAAAAAAATATTTGTAAGGTTCACTCCAATGCATGTTTCCATACATAGAATCAGTGATGTTTCTAGCTTCTGGTTTCACCTCAAAACATCACACTTTAATGTATTTCACCATTGCAATTTACTAGCACAAAGATGTGCAGCTACAGGCATGTGTTTTCCCACTTTATCTGCTGGCTTAGCGCGGCGACTCGCGAATAGTCACGCGTTAAGAGGATAGGAGTCGCGCCACTTCTCCATACAAACATAGTCCCCTGTTTACTCCGTGAATAATGACATTAGAGCAAAAAATTTTTTTTAGATTATATTTGTATCCGTTGTGGCTATGCCCCTACGATTTGCTTTTATCAATATTCTAAATAAAAAACATAAAAAATTTAGAAAATCGATAAAAGCAAATTGTAGGGGCATAGCCACAGCAGATACAAATGTAATGAAAAAAAAATTTTTGCTCTAATGTCATTATTCACGGAGAAAACAGGGGACTATGTTTGTATGGAGAAGTGGTGCGACTCCTATCCTCTTAATCATACTATACCTATCACTGCCTACCAAGAGACATTAGAAAATGTCAGGTGGTTAGTCTATCTCGCGCACTAGTCAGTTCATGTATGTTGCCATGTGCAGGCTACTAGTATCCACCAGATTCTTAGATTAATAATTTTATTAGGTGTCTCATAGACAACCACAAACTTTGTCACACTTAGGCAGAGATTGTGTCAGAAGTTAGTGAAAATAATTCAGTAATGTAATCTGCAGATGGAGGAGTCTATGGATAATGAACCACAAAATCTCTCAATACAAATATAAAAACTGATACAGCTTAATGAGATTAAAAAAGAGTAGCATACCTGGTCGCCCAAGGACAACATAGAAGTCCAGACCATAGATACCGATGGAAGGATCATACTTGATACCAAGATCAATATGCTCCTGGATACCAAAACCAAAGTTGCCGGTGGCAGAGAAATTGTCACGCCTCAACTCGTATTCTCTAACCTGGAAGGAGAACACAAATGTAAATAAAAACAAATTCCACCAACATTAACCTCTCGTATGCTACGGAGCAGATCTGCTCCATTTTAGGGATATCTTTTTTTTATTTTTATTTTAATCACCATAATTTGTAGATATTGAAACAAAAGAGGCTCGAATGCAGTATATTTTTCCTTTCCCGCATACGAGGGGTTAAAAGTATAAAGAAAGTATGTATAAACTAATGGGAGAATGTGTAGACAGTAGAACTACTAAATGGATTTTTAGTAAAATTTAAATTTATATGATGTAAATAAAATATTGTGTTATTTCTTTTAGTATTCCAAGCAGTAAAGATTAGTGCTCGGAAGTTGCAAATTAGAAATCATTATGTTGCATGAATTTACAAAGCAACACAGATATCAATTGTGAAACTTGAACAATTCATGCTCCTCAATACTCTAAAGAAAACAAGTTCATTACTAACTAAAAGGCACACATGAGAATGTAAATGAACATTATTCTGATCTACTACTTGATTATTCAGTGCATAACATTTTGCTAAGTATATTAATCATTACTAGATCCATGTGGTCTTAGATTATCTCATACATTATTTGCAGCATTGACCTAGTACTTTACTATAAAATTGTGACAATAACTGTCAAAATCAAAACCACAACAATAATATCATTCATTTCATAACTTTTGTCGTTCTGTCGCTTATTTTATCTAAACAATGGTAAAACTTACTTTGAGACCACGTTCAAGGATTTCCTCAGCCTTAGCACCACGGACAGTGCAGTGGACAGCAATCTTTTCATTACGTCTGATGCCAAAAGATCGCACAGTGTAGCGAGCCTTCGAGAACACGGGCTGCTGGCCAGTCAGCTGTTCCAACACCTGAAAAGCAGTACCAAAAATAAGATCAAATTATATTTGAGAGCTGTTTGTTAAAAATGCCTAATACTCGATTGAGGGAAGTTGTATGATTATAATGAAATAATTTAAGGACTGCAAGCACTGGCTTATGTACAACTTGGACAAACAAAAGAAAAGTAAATGGGTAAATATAAATAATTCTGAGTGGTGTCAGGTTTAAAATAACACTACTCCATTTCTTCCATGGATGTAGTCCAGATTGACTAAGGAAGTAGGATTAAGGTATGCTGTAGATGACAAGCTAGAAACCTGTTACAAATAAACTTATTTCATCTGTTTATTGAACCTTAAAAATGATGCTACAAATGGTCAGTCAATGGTTCACTCTCATGTAATTTCTCTTAGTATTCTGAACAGTAAGAAGTTAGTGCTCAGAAGTTGCAAATAAGAAATATTACTTTAGCATGGAATTTACAAAGAAACACATTGTAATGTGAATCTTTAGTTGAAAAATTCATGCTACAACATAACCTAAAAATTGCAGTCGGTTTAACAATGTTACCGGCCTTTAGCTTAAGAAACACAGGATTGAAATATTAAATTTAACAAACCTTAGCAGCACGCGTCAGTCTGTCACCAGACTCTCCCACACAGATGTTCAGGCATAGTTTCCTGATGTGAAGGTTTCGCATAACATTTTTGGTTTTGTCTTTCGGAGCCTTCTTTTCTTTCTTCACCTTCTTCTCCTTCTTCTGCGCGGGATTCGCGGGCGGTGGTACTCGCTGTAAAACATATTTTCAATTCAACAAAAGCACTATTGTCGGGAAAAACTGTTGTTTTCTATGTTGATTTGAGCTGCTCGAAGAATAGGTTAAACCTAACATCGAGACTACAATGTATTAAAATATAGTGTCACGGTAAAGCACTATAATAAATAGAATCACTCCTGCAGTAACATTTCCCTTTATCATCACAGTTTTCACGGATTCAAACAGATAAATTCACTAATTATTAACAAAACACGTACCGCCATGATCACAATTTCCTAAAAAAGAATTAAAGGAGTCATAGAGAACATAGAATTCTGATACGTCAGTGTCAAATTAGGGTGGCCATAGGAAAAAAAATAACAAGGCTCAGTTACAGCTAGGTGCACATTGACAGAGATCACAGGAAAACATTTAAATAAAATAACATAAAAAAGTGTTTACAAAGACATTGAGAAGATTTTTTAATTCTGTTAAAAAGAAGACATGTAATTTTGTTTGAATGTTTTGTTCGGGGATGACAAAAGTGAATGGCTGGCCTTAAGCTATTTTTGACATTAGCCATTAAGGTCATTGCTCATTAGAGCCACCCGGCACCCACTCAGGACCACCCTGCCTTGTGCAGTTAGTATTCTTTATATGAACTTGTATGGGCATGCGCTCACTACATCAACTCCGTAGCGCCACCGGATCGCATCGCTCGCGAGGAGTCCACGCGCCGACCGCGAGTGTACCACGCGATGATAGCTCGCTCTTGGTACGCTTGCCTAGCGTAAACCGCTAGCTGGCAAACGGTTCTAAACGTTTCTAAGGCCAAACACTGGTAGACTACTCGGAAATTTCTTGACCACTCGAGGTCTACTCGTTGACGACGCGAGGTCCACTCGATGACCACGCGACGTCCACTTGATGACCATGTGAGGTTCACTCGTGACAACGTGGCTTCCACCCGTTGACCACCTGCCAACAACGAGTGGACGCCGAAAGACGAGGCGTTGAGGGTCAGGTGCCGGGTGGATGTGGTGAGCTGTGACCTTAAGATCTCTATCTTATGTATTACCAAACAAAGAATGCTCCACGATATACCTGCGTAGTAGAAATCAATTTTGTGGATTTTTTTCTAAATCAGTTTTGTGGAGCGGGAAACTTCGATCTACCAATGATGAAAGAGAATATTTCGCGCGCTGAACACTTGCGTTGTGATTGGTTATTGATTGAAGTCTCAGACAGATGGCTCATGACAGATGTCTAGCACCCCAGCGCCAATTGCGTCGAGTAGCTTGTAAGTTTGAGTGCATAGCAAGCAAAATTGTGCCCGAGTGTTTGTAAATAAAGTTCAATATAGATAAATTACTCGTTCGGCAACTCTCGGATATTGTTCTGCGCTTCTCGACTTATTTTCTTGGGAATACTGTAAAAGTATTGGTCGCCAAACAACTGGGCCAAATTTTAAGTGGCATTTTTTATAGCATCCTTATTATTATTTATACTTACATATTTGGTTGCATGGAAGAAGCATAATATTACTTTATTCACTTTGATATAAAAATGGTTGCGTTGAAAATGTAACAACCATTCATTGTTTAAATATATGTAGCGAGACCTTAGCGCTACCTATCATCAAGTACCTAGTTGAACTTCTTCCACAAACGTTATCAACTTTCAAAGTGTTCTACATCGCGCTAACAAAGTTTCGATGGTCGTTTGCATCTTGGATTCTTGGTTGCTCAGTGGAAAACTCTTCGATAGAGACATCCCTATGCAGGCTGATGTTATGCCTGGGGACCAAAGTCCACAGAGAGAAAGTTGGAAGTTACATTTATGCTACCGCGATCTTTGAAACTTCGTTCGCGTGATGTTAACGCGACAGTTGGTGACGTCTGTGGATGAAGTTCTACTACTGGACGATAGGTGGCGATAGGGTCGCCGCATACTGTATAGTACTGTGTAAAACTAAATTGAAATAGTAATGTTGCAATGATAATAAACAGTGGTAAACAATCACACAAAAGTAAACAAAAAATAATCTGAGGGACTCTAATTTAACTGCATAGAACACGGAACAAAAATTTTATGATAGGGATCTGCGTTTCACTGCCAAGAGTAAGTACTTCGATAATTTGTACAGTCCCCGGCAGTTAAAATGACCACATTTTAAGTAGTGGGGTACGTTCGCGTTTCGCTCTGCAATGGAAAAAGCGATGCGCGAACTTATCCCATTTCTCCGAACATCTTGTCATGTTAGATTTCGGGGACTGTAAGTAGTTGTAAGGAATACGCGCGGGCAGGCAAGGCCCAAGTTAGGCCCCTGGCATGCCCCTGACACACTGCTTGCTGCCGTCGCTGGATGCGGCGCGCAGAACGACCAATCGCGTGCGCGGACGATGATTGATGATTGGTTTCTTGGTGATCAACTGCTCGGCGATTGATCGGTTTTGAGCGCCGCATGCGGCGACAGAGGCAGTGTGGCATATATGTGGAAAGTACATAATAGCAAACAAACGGATGATAATCATAGACCTATTCCGTTGGTATAGTGTGATAAATGTGAATAAGCTCAAATTCTTGCTTACACTTCTTTTTCTTTCTGACTTATAAGAAGAGATACCTACTATCGTAGCATGTAGAACTAACGCACGCACGCGCTAAAGATTTTTTGATAATATCTACATCTACCTACTTAGTATACCTAATATAGTTCCGCAACTGAAACTGCTTAAAGTCTTACGCCTGAAAACACGTGTAAATTCAATCGCCTGAAAACACATGTAAATTCAATTATTTAGTGCGATCGATGGCCAAGTCTCGATATGTTTATATAAAACATTCAAGAATTTTAATATTGATATAATGATGTACGTCGCTATAAGATGCTGTTAATTATTACGTAACAACTTAATACTTCGAGTACGGAGATTCCAGACACAATAAAATTGATTTTCAATTGTTATGGAATGGACCACGATCGTGGTCTTAGAGACTGGACGTACTAAGACAGAAAGTCACTTAAGTAGAGACTGAATAAATTAATAACCGACTTGGTATTACATGGATCTCACAACTTTTTACCGCAGAACAACTGAGTTGCGAGACTTGGTTTTTTGACAAGTTACTTCTTTCGCTTCACTAACATAACTAACATTCATCATTCATCAGTCTCGTCATACACGCTCGGACGCTCGACGTATAAACTTTACACCCAGGAAAAATGCTTTTTCAAGTTTACTCACGCGCAAATATAGACCGAGGGCGCGCAGTGCGCGTTTGGCAGCAGCAGCCGCCGCGGAACCTAAATGAAGGGCTACGAATTAGCCCGAAACATGTCGAGCTAAACACGATTTAAAAACGTGAATTATTCGTAAATTATTCAACATGAGTGATTCTCACGGTAGTTTAATGATCAAAGTTTAAGGAATTTTGTCTTTTTTTTATCTACTAATTATTTTGATTTGTTGTGTAGTTTCCGAATTAGTCGTCATCTATAAAATTATAGTCTAGTTAGAAAGTTTGTATCTACTTAAGTGAAAATTTTGAGAGAATTATACCGACATAATAATTTAACGGATTGATAAAACGATCTTTCTAAATTTGATATAAATATACAGATATCACGGTTTTTCATATTTAACGGAAAATCACGTGGAAAAATTCAGGGGTAGAACTAGAACCCTCGGTTATAGGTACCTATTTACGAAAATCCGACTCCTTGACCGGTTTTTCTAACTGCAAATGTATGTACCTAGCTATAAGTTAATTATACGTAAAAATAAAATAAGTGATGTAGCTACTTATTCTGAAATAAAATGAGTTTTCTTATAATTTTAATATATTTTTACTCTAGCTATAACTATAACATATTTAATTACGCTGCATTAGGGCACACGTACATATGTATAAGTACATAAAAAAATATAGTACCGAGCTATATTTTTAAATACTGAATTAGGTATTTTTTACTACCTTCTTAATAGCTAAGAACATCGGTTGTGGCTGATTCAGCATTTAATCGGTTTAGTTTAGTCCTGTGAGTGTCTTTTGGATAACATAACAGAATTCGACACCAAGTAACTTACCTAAGCGTCTAATTTGAATCTTATTTGACAAAGTAAGGACTGAAAACCTTATGGAACCAGCAAGACCACATAAAGTGAGCAAATCGCAACGGTTTTGCTGTTCAATATGTCATATTTACACAAACTCAGGAAGTCAGTTTAAACAACATCTAAATGGCGAACCGCATCGATATCGACATTACAAGATAAAGCTAACTCTCAACGAAGGTAAAAGTTATGCCCATCAAATGGATGAATACAACGGAATGGTGTATTTATTGATACTTTTCGTTATTTCTGTAACAGTCTATTTATTTTTTTATGTAATAGTGACGTTGAGTACCCAGTATGTAGAGAATCAATTGCCGTAATAACATAAAGCATTAAAATCAATTTAATGGCGCCTTAAATTTCGCGCCATAATTTTAATTGGCGGAGAAGTCGTCCCCAAGCGTTCACGGCTTCTATGCGCACGAACGAGCGCGCAGAACAATGAGGTAGCAGCCATTTTATATCGGTGTCTAAAGAAAAACATAATTCGAATGGCCAATCTTAACGAAATTGTGTAATTAGTGCTGTAATTTATGTGTTTCTACACACGCTACTATAAATAGGTGTTTCCATACTTATGTAAGTAGAATCTTACTTTTGCCGTATATATAATGATTAAACTTATACATAGACACAAATGAGACCTTACCATTTTGCATAAAAAAGGAATAATAATAAATTTGTATCTCGTTCCCTTCCCTTTACGAAAGGTCGATGTATTTTCAATAAAGACCTTTTATACGTGAGCGGTGTTTATGTTTACTGATTATAAACGTTCCATTGGATGTATTTTGTGGACTTATTAGAATTACGATGTGACATAACTTTCTGTAAAATAGTACGGATTATTGCGTTATAAACTTGTATTGTTTACATTGAGTATAAACGGTTCGAAATTATCTATTCGCATAACAACCGGCGGCGTCGCGCAGCCTCGGCTTGAAAGTTAGGGACAAAATTCAATAACGAATTGGCCATTTTATTGATGGCCGGGGGG
This sequence comes from Adoxophyes honmai, assembly GCA_005406045.1. Lineage (NCBI taxonomy): Eukaryota > Metazoa > Arthropoda > Insecta > Lepidoptera > Tortricidae > Adoxophyes > Adoxophyes honmai. Next base: position 201,401 of record BHDV01065630.1, read on the forward strand.
AGGCTGGGTGGAGACAGGCGGTCGGTGAGCTTCCGCCATTTAATTTTGTCTAAAAACTATTTAAAACTCATTCTCTGATGGCTAATGTTTTGTTTACTATTTCATAAACACATTTCTAAGTTGCTAACTGGTGTATGTATATGATGAAGTAGATAAGCGCGCGCGTTGTGTGCTATAAATATATATATGTACGTCTATACTGTGCTATGTATTATGTACCCATTGATATAGATGTATAAATATAGTAAAGTCTAGACTAAGACAGTAGGTATTTAGAGCTTTTAACTTCTGGTAGTTGGAATTGCATAAAATTGAAAGTAAGTTCTTAGTTAGTAGTAACATGCTAATATGATGTTCTTTTGTTTCTTCTTTTTTTAAATAGTAGTACCTAATCACTAATCAGCTACTTTATTTAGCAACAGAATGCAAGTATGACCAACTGCACCTAATCTAAAGCAAATTCTAATAAGATACTTCAAAATTATACCAAGTGTAATATTTTGCATTCTAATGCTGTGAATTAAAATGTCAAGTACCTAAGTACTCTATAAGAAAATCTGGTACATAATTGTTTTCATTTTGCTTTTGTATTTTAATGCTTTCACCAAGATATACATAATTGTCAATCTTCTGAAGCATGCATAAAAGTTTCTATATGTGTGAAAAAAAAAATGTTTTCTTTTTTTTCTGTTAGCTTATTTTAAGTATGTAACATATATTTTGATTATTTGAAAGGAAATTTGTATGGCAGATTATAATAATTCAAGTTTTAACCAGATTTCAAATGAGTGAAAAGATAATAGGTATTGTGTGATTGTTTTCTTCCTACTTATGTATACCTATAAGTTTTGTGTTGAATTGATTTTTGTCAAGTAGTCATGGAACACTACAGCCTATTATACATATAAACAACTATTAAATAACTCAACATTTTTGCATGTATACCTCCTATCCAAGTTGGGGTACACTATGTCCCAATTTGTTGTGACATAGTGTAGTGTAGTTCAACAATTCTTGTTAAATCATAGCCAATAGGTAAATCTACATCTTTTTATTGGGAAGCCTTGTTTCAACAACTGGTCTACATGCAAAGTCTTCATATGTCAGCCACCTCTATATTGTAAAGTTTGTTTCATTGATGACAAACAAGACGGCTTCTTTCAGCTAACACTAACACTAATTGCTGGCATTTAATTTTGATTATATTATTTGAGTCATTTTCTAAAAAGTTGTATATTTATTTTTTTCTCAATTTGGAACATAAAAATTGTTTTGTTGTGTACATAATCAATAAATAGCATAATAGACATCAAAAGTAAAAAAAAAATACCCCAATAAAATTTACACTTGTTACTTTTTTCATACCCTTGATCATAGAAATGGCATTATTAAACTTGTATTGTATGTATAGTATAATGTGCAAATATTGTTCTGCTATAATACATGCAGGAGGCTGTAGATAAATCAAGCCTTTGTACTGTATAGAACAAGTCCTCATAATATGAAGATATAGATGTATGAATTTCAATCCACATTGAAGTTGTTTTTATTCATTATTTTTACTTTTTTCCCTGAAATGTAAAAATATATATCAACCCAAGTCAATTCTTTTGACAAATTTAAATATGTAGTCTACTAGTTAATCCTACTAACTGCTATACATCCGAACCTAGCATGTACAGTGTAGTGTTTATCCAAGAAGCCTAGTTCGGAGTAGGCTTGTATTTCAGTTAAGTAGAGAATAATTTAGTATAAGTGAAAAACTTGAGTAAGTCACCTGTTGTATCTGTGAGTAATGCGTGCGAATAGATATTCTATTTTTAAAATGTATAATATGTTGTATGGTTTGCAAACTCGTTATTTGCTTATCTTTCAAGTTCGAGTTCCTGTCTACTATTGATTGACACAACTGTCACAATGAGATATAAATAGTTATCAATATCAAGTATTTGTCTTCGTATTTTTCCGTCGTTCATTGCAAACTGTACACAACTACATACAACAGGGGTGACTTACTTAAGCTTTTCACCTGTAACAAATGTGTTTGAACAATGAAACTTAACTAAATTTTCATTGAGTCATATGAGATGCATTAGGGTAAAGGGTAGCAGCTCTATTCGTATTACTTACAGATCATAGGTAGCTACTTAATTAATATGTAATGGTCAATTGGTCACAACCGCCAGACCACCTTGCTGCCAAAACTCCGCACACTTGTACTGCAAATGTCTATTGAATCCTTGACATGTTCATGTGTTGCATTCTGTAGGTGTACCTGTTGCTCTCTTGTAAATTTAATGGTTCTGAACTTTAATGAAAAAAGGAACCCACTTATCAATCTCTGTCTCACAAGCTCAAGACCCCATTTCTCGAAAATGTGTAGACTTGTAGAGATATGGGTAAAATCGAAATTGACATCAACAGCTGAGGTCTGCGGTCATTTAAAGTAGAGAAAAATTAAAGAAAACGACAGTCTGAAATTTGGGTTAGAATAACTTAAAGATAACGTTATACTGAATCTTTAGTGCGCAAGTCCGACTCGCACTTGGCCGGTTTTTCCAAAAGGCTGCAGTGACAGGGTTTCAGCGAATGATACAGTTATTAAAGTTAAAAGAAGGGTAGGCCAAGTTTCTGTTGGCGTGTTAATAGCCGTCTTCTCTTGCAGGTGGCAGCAGTTAAGGATGGGGATGCACCGGCACAGCCATTAGTTTCCCAGCGCACTGGGGCGTGGGCGTCGGGGGCGTGGCGCGGGGCGTGGGCGTCCCCGTGCCGCCCCCCGGCGACCTGCTCGCCACTATATCCATGTTCGAGCAGCAGATCAAGGCTGAACCTATGAGGTGAGTCCCTTCCTACACAGTACACAGCAAAAAACGTGCTGTACTACGGACATCTGCGACCTGATCATCGTGGATGGATAGTGGATCAAGTCTATGAGATAGCCAATATTTAGATTCTATTATATAAACTAGTAATTATTTTTTCTTACATTTTCTATTGGATAAGTAGAATCTCAACAAAATACTGTATCTCCAGACTCCAGACAAAGCTGAACCCCATGCTCTAACAGTGTTAACCACCTTTACTCATAGCGCCACCTATGGAACATCTAGTCTAGTAAATCATACAGAAAATAGAGTGTTGCACAAGTACCAAATTAATCAGTTCATACAGTTTTTTTTATAATTGTTACTAGGTAATTCAGTTTAAATCTATATACAGTGGTGGACAGATAATTAGAAACACTCCATACAATCACGTAAACAACCAACATGAACTACCTATAGTAGTAAAAGAAACATAAATAAAGCTTGAACACGCCAAAACGTGGGCACATAAAATATTAA